>JAQIWH010003167.1:0-21044 GCA_034695005.1 Cryptops parisi | reverse complement strand
GTATATAAGTGTGCAATATTATAATTGTTACCTGCAGGTTATCTTTGATTTAAGCGAGTTTCTCATACACGCGACATATAGTTAGAGAGTGTTAACTTTCCGTTGTTTCGTGAAGTATAGTTAATTAATACGTTTGGAATTGTTATTTGAAGGAGGTGTATCTAGTTAAAGTGTGAAAACCGTTAAAGTGTGAAATACCTTAATCATTACACTAACCTAGATAGTTAAAATTAAACTTACTGTTTACCGTTAATGTGTGAAATCCGTTCTATCGTGACATGCCCAGTGATTTAGGTTACGTAATTACGCTAACGTATTAATCAGGTAATTTATCAGCTTACATTAAGTTTATGAAATAACCAATTTCACACTTTCAACGCTACCCTTGTTTGTTTGTTTATTGTGCATTAAACATTGTATCAGGATCAATGTTAAAAATTTAACCAAACAACTCGTCACCATTATCAGCACTTGTGAGATGCTAGTGGTTCCACTTCAGGTTATATATAAAACAAACAAAAACGTATTTATTTATTGTTTAATAATAAATTATTATGTGTTGTATTTTTAATTTAACTTACTTAAACTGGTATCTGTACTCGTAAACACTAGTTCAGGTTAATTAAAAACAACAACAACAACCACCAGCGCCACCAATGGTGTTTCTCAGCAAACGGAACCTAACTATTTTCTTATAAATAAACGAGTACAGTACATTGAAAATGCTATTTAAGCATACTTTTTATATATTACTAAAGGTTAACCCGTCCAGAAGCACGGGTGGTAATAGAATCGAATCCTAATTAAATAAACAAATGCGTAAAAGTAATATAGATTCATTGGCAATGATGAAATTGATTATATACAAAATGCAGAAAAATTCAGTTTTGATTTCTGCATGATTGAGATGCGAATTTCGATTTATTAGAAATTAAATTTATGCGATCGTTGAGTAATTCGATACTTGATATATGCGAGTTTTGAGTAATTCAATTTTTGATTTTAACAATATTTGATTCAGTTATTTTTATATATGCGATTTTTATACATTGGATTTTTTTATTTATGCGATTATTGTTTTATGCGTTTTTGGTACATTGAACTATACATTATATTCTTATAAACGAATGTAGATGTGACATACGTTAAATTTCCAGCTCACTCACAAACGTACTCATTCACAAGTGAAGTTAATATAAAAAGCATAAAACTGCAGAATATGTTTTAGTTAATTTCATAAAAAAAATAAATCAGAATGAACTATAACATTTAGAATTTTTTTATAAAAAATAATTTATACATTTTAGTTAAAATGTTAATCCCTTTCATATTCTCTTCGGAAATTTCTCTTCTTTTCATGTTCTCATTTCTGAAAGTACAAAAGCCACTGGAAAAAAATGGAACGTAAATCAAAAAACGAGACTTTTTTTAATTATTACGATATCAAAGTGACAAAAGTGATGGAGAAATGGTATAAAGTTAAATAAAAATGTTGTACGATTAAACTTGAACTTGGTCAGTAAGTATAATTAAGGCCTTTTTTCTTTCATTTCGTTCTGATAAATAAAACGAATGTGGGAGAAAATTGAAACCATTCTTCCTTCATTCAGATATGGGAATGCTAAACATCAAGAAAATGATTACTTAATTAATTCACAAAAAACGATAACAAACAAGAAAAATTACAGAAGAATTTATTGAATCGAAACGATTCTTAACGTAGATTAGTGATTATAAACTACTTCTCACACTACGATGATGAACTCATTAACTACATTTTTTATCCGTTGTTTTAATTGACCAAACTTTTCACTGAGATAAGGTTTTTTTTTTAATTTATTGTGTATTTTCTTTTCATTTAAAATATTTCTGTGTGTGTGTTTAATGTGAGTTTTTGTGAAATTTGTATAAAGTTTTTGTAAAGTTCTTGTCAAAAAATGAGATGTTTATTATTTTATTTTCAAAAAATATGGTTTTCTAAAATTGTTGTACAAACCCTAGAGAAATGGTTGATTGGTAGTTGTTTGGAATTAGTTGCAACATTTTCTCCCACGAGGCAATTTTCCGCAAATATAAATAATTGTGTACGGCATTTCCTGCCACTGTACAAAAAAAAAAGTTCCTAACAACCAAAAATCCAGCCCCAAATGAAGTTAATAACCATATTTGGTTCTTTTTATTTTATTTTATATTTATTTATTTATTTATTTATTCTTTTTTTCGGTAGTAATAGTACAGTAGATAACTGGTTGATGCCTCCAGCGCATGGAAGTTCTTGGAGGTAATACGATTGTACGTTAGTAGATCAAGTACCGTATATAGCAAAACATGATTTTGGAAGATTTCATACAAAACAAATATTTTAACATTTGTATGAGATTTTAGATAAGTTATCAGGATATACGATACTGTAGATATAGGTTTCGTTGTTTTGTTTTTTTTTTGAGTAGTGAGTCAAAAGTGTGGAATTTGTTGTTGAAGTGTGAAATTTCGAAAATATACCAAGATGCACAGGGTGTCATCTGAGCATTTTAATCACATACAGCTTGAAGAAAAATACGTATATAGCTATAACTAAACTAGAGATTACCCCATTCAGAAGCACGGGCGCTAGTTAATTAAAACATTTATCTAGGTTTATATTTTTACTATGTATTTTATCTTTGTATTTAATCCTGCACTCATCTTTGTTTTGGTCCATTGGGACTGGTGAATTCTAATAAATAAATAAATAAATAAATTCTAATAAATAAATAAATAAAACACACACAAAATAAACAGCATGAGAAGTAAGGTGGAATTTATTAATAAACAATACATATTTTTCAACTAAAAAAACAATGGTTTGAAATAGAGTGTACCATATCAACCATTACCATCAACTTAATCATAAACTTTTATAATTTTAGTGATCCCACCAACATTGAAAACAAGTCAAGCAAAAAGCAGCATAACATTGCCGTCTGAAGTTTCAAGCTTTTCAACAGCATCTGAAATAACACAAACTACATTTTCTGGAATATTGTCAGAAACACAAACTACCTCTTCAAAAGTATCTATAACGGCTGCATCTACAGTAGTCACAGCACAGGCATCAACATCAACTAAGCCCTCAGAACCAGAAACAACTTCCACAGGTTCATCAACTACTGCTTCAATGCCAAAAACTCCACCACCCAAGATATCTACAGTATCAAGACTTATGCCATCAATAACAACAGTCAAAACTACAGGATCAGAAACTATGCCATCAATAACACCAGCCAAAACTACAGGATCAGGAACTCTGTCAACAGAACCAGCAAAGATTTCTACAGTTTCAGAAACTAAACTATCAAAACTAACCACTATAGCTAAAGTATCCACAACTACTCCTTCCATGTTAACAACCGCATCAAGAATTCTACCATCTAGATCAACAGAAACATTACCTTCATTGACAAGAGTTTCAACAGAACCACCAATATCTACTGCATTGGAAACTATGTCATCAGAAGCACCAACAACCGACACAGAAGAAATTATAATAATAACACCAGAATTTCAGGTTTCTTTGCCGGAAGCAACACCTACAGAAGAACCTACTTCAAAAAAAGTGAGTTCACATTACACTTCTACAGAATCTACCACTGGATTTATAACCACAAAGATCACAACAGAGTTAACCAATGAATCAATTATTGAAACGACTACAAGCAAGCCATTGAGTATTTGGGATCTTCTTAATCAAATAATAGATTATATCATTGAACTTCTTAAACAAAAGTTCACTTCAATAAAACCTGTGAGTAAGGTTACAATTACTAGTTCAGAAAGAGAACATTCTCTATTCACTGAGAGCCAGATTTCTACTGAAAGTATCAGTACCAGTCCAGATAACTTTCCTACCGAACATACTACTGAAATTCCTACCACTGCCACTGAACTCACAATTGAAAAAACCACAATAAAATCTACAGCTTCAAGTACAACCACGATGGAGTCCACAACTGAAAGTATAACTATGATGTCATCTATAACAGAATCGACCGCTGAATCACCTACTTTCACTATAAAAATTCCAACTACTAAGTTTACAACAGTAATTACATCCACAAAAACTCCCACAAATTTAACTACTAAACATACAACGAAAATTCCTACCACTACCACTGAACTCGTAATTGAAAAAACCACGAAAGCATCTACAACTTCAGGTATCACCACAAAAGAATCCACAACTGCAGGTAAAACCACAATGGAGTCCACATTTGAAGATACAACTACAATGTCATCCATTAGAGAATTTACAACAATACCTACATCAACTAAAGAACTTCCAACTACTCGGTTTACCACAGAAATTACATCCACAGAAAGTCCTACAAACTTTACTACTGATCATACAACGGTAACTCCTAACACTACTACTACTATCACAACCAGAGAAACTACAATGGAATCTATCAGTGCAGGTACAACCACATTGAAATCCACAACTGAAAGTACAACCACAATGGAATCCATAACCTCAGGTATCACCAAAATAGAGCCCACAATCAAAGGTACAACGACGATGACATCCACTGAATCGACCACAGAAACACCTATTTCTACTATAGAAATTCCAACTATTCAGTTTACCACGGTAATTACTAAAATTCCTACAAATGTAACTACCAAACATACAACGGAAAATCCTGCCACTACCGTTAAAATAACCACAGAAACTACAATGGAAACTACTACTGCAGGTACAACCACAATGGAGTTCACTACTGCAGGTACAACCAAAATTGAGTCAACAATTGAAAATACAACTACGATGACAATCACTACAGAATCGACCAAACAAACACCTGCTTTTACTACGAACATCTTGACAGAAAATCTTACTTCCACAGAGGTGACACCAGAAACTACATCTACAAGTACACCGAGTCCATATTACACTTCTACTAAATCTACCACTGAATTTATAACAACAGAGTTAACTAGTGAATCAATTTTTGAAACAACTACAAGCAAGCAATTGAGTATTTGGGATATTTTGAATCAAATAATAGACTTTATCATTTCAAGTTTTAAACCAAAGTCCACTTCATTAAAACCTGTGACTAAGGTTACAATTACTAGTTCAGAAAAAGAGCATTCTTACTTCACTAGGAGCCAGATTTCTACTGAAACCAGTAAACCAGAGAAATTTACTACTGAACATACAACTGAAATTCCTACCACTGAACTCACAATCGAAAAAATCACAATAGAATCTACAACTACAGGTACAGCCACAATAGAATCCACGACTAAAGGTACAACCATAATAGAGTCCACAACTGCAGGTATAACCGCAATAGAGTCCACATCTGAAGGTAAAAGTACAATGTTCACTACCACAGAATGGACAACACAAACTCCTACTTCCACTATAGAATTTTCAACAACCCAGTTTACTACAGTAGTTACAGAAATTCCTACAAATTTAACTACTAAACATACAACGGAAATTCCTACTACTACCATTGAAACCACGGAAACTACAATGGAAACTACTACTGCAGGTGCAACCGAAATGAAATCCACTACTGCAGGTACAACCACAATGGAGTCCACAACTGCATATATAACCACAATGAAGTTCACAACTAAAGGTGAAACTATGATGTCATCCACTACAGAATCGACCACAAAAACACCTACTTCCACTACAGAAATTCCAACAACTCAGTTTACCACGGTAATTACTGAAATTCCTACAAACTTAACTACTAAACATACAACGGAAATTCCTACTACTACCATTGAAACCAGGGAAACTACAAAGGAAACTACTTCTGCAGATACAACCGAAATGAAATCTACTACTGCAGGTACAACCACAATAGAGTCCACAACTGCCACTGAATTTATAACAACAGAGTTAACTAGTGAATCAATTATTAAAACAACTACAATAGAATCTACCATGCCAGGTACCACCATAATAGAATCCACAACGGCATGTATAACCACAACAGAGTTCACATCTGAAGATACAAGTACTATGTCAACAACTACAGAATGGACAACACAAACACCTACTCCCACAATAGAAATTCCAGCTACTCAGTTTAGTACAGTAAGTACATCCACAGAAAGTCCTACACAATTTACTACTGAATATACAACAAAAACTCCTACCAGTACCACTGAAATCACTACGAGAGAAACCACAGTAGAAAGTGCAGGTACAACCACAATAGAGTCCACAACTGCAATTACAACGATAATAGAATCCACAACTACAATGTCGTCCATCACTGAATCGACTACACAAACAGCTACATCTACTAAAGAAATTCCAACTACAGACAGTCCTACTAAGCATACAACAGAAACTCCTACTAGTACCACTAAAATCACCACGAAAGAAACAACAATAGGATCAGTTACCGCAGATACAGATACAACTACAGTAAAGTCCACAACTGAAGGTACAACCTTAATGTCGTCCACTGAATCAAAATCACCCACCACCGCTATAGAAATTTCATCTACTCAGTTTACCACACTAATTACATCCACAGAAACTCCAACAAATTTAACTACTAAACATACAATGGAAATTCCTACCACTGAACTACTCACTGTGGGGAAAACCACGATAGAATCTAGAACTGCAGATACCACCACAATGGAGTCCATAATTGCAGGTGTAACAACAATCAAGTTCACAACTGAAGGTACAACTACGATGTCATCCATTACAAAATCGACAACAACGCCTACATCCACTATCGAAATTCCAACTACTTGGTTTACCACGGAAACTACATCCACAGAAATTCCTGCAAACTTCACTACTGAACAAACAACAAAAACTCCTAACACTACCACTGAAATCACAACCAGAAAAAGTACAACTGAATCCACCAGTGCAGGTACAACAGCATTGGAATCAACAACTGGAAGTACAACCACATTGCCATCCATAACCTCAGGTATAACCACAATGGAGTCCATTACTGAAGGTACAACTGCTATGTCGTCCACTGAATCGACCACAGAAACATCTATTTCCACAATAGAAATTCCAACTACTCGATTTACTAAAGAAATTAAATCCACCGAATCTCCTACAAACTTTACTGCTGAACAAACATCAAAAACTCCTACTATTACCACTGAAATCAGAACCACTGAAACCACGATTGATTTTAAAACTGCAGGGACAACAACAATAGAATCCACATCTACAACCCCAATGGCGTTTACAACCGAAGGTTCAACTATGATGTTATCCTTTACAGAATCGATCACAAAAACATCTACTTCTACTACAGAAATTCCAACTACTCAGTTAACCACGAAAATTACACCCACTGAAACTCCTACAAATTTAACTACTGCACGTACTACAGAAATCCCTACCACTACAAATAAAATCACAAATACTGAAACCACATTGGAATCTAGTACTGCAGATGAAACTACAATGGAGTTCACAACTGAACCAACAACTACGATGATTTCCAATACAGAATCAACCACAACAACACCTGCATATACTACAGTTATCATGACAAAAACTCCTACTTCCTCAGAGACGCCAACTGAAGTTACACCTACAAGAACACAGAGTTCTTATTACACTTCTACAGAATCTAGCACTGAATTTATAACCACAGAAATCGCCACAGAAGTAACTAGCGAATCGATTATTGAAACGACTACAAGAAAGCCATGGAGTATTTTAGATTGGCTGATCAAACAATTACAAGATCTCTCTTTACTTTTGCAATCAAGGTCTACTTCAATAAAACCTGTGACTAAGGTTACAATGACTAGTTCAGAAAGAGAACAAACAACTAAAGGTAAAACTATGATGCCCACTACAGAATCGACCACAAAAACACCTGCATCTACTTCGGTTATCATGACAATATCTCCTACATCCTCACATGTACCAACTGAAGTTACACCTACAAGAACACAGAGTTCATATTACACTTCTACAGAATCTACCACTGAATTTGTAACCACAAAAATTACTACAAAGATGACTACTGAATCAATTATTGGAACGACTAAAAAAAAGCCATGGAGTGTTTGGGGTTCTATTACTAACCTAATAGATAAGATCGTTAAACCTTTTAAATCAAAGTCTGCTTCAATCAAACCTGTGACTAAGGTTACAAATACTAGTTCAGAAAAAGAACATTTTCTATTCATTGAGAGCCAAATTTCTACTAACACTAATAGTTCAGAGAACTTTACTACCGAACATACACCTGAAATTCCTACCACTAAACTCACAATTGAAAAAACCACGATAAAACCTACAAGTTCAGGTACATCCACAATAAAATCCACCACTGAAGATACAACAACGATGGAGTCCACAACCGCAAGTATAACCACAATGGAGTCCACACCTGAAGGTAGTACTACAATGTCAACCACTACAGAATGGATCATACAAACACCTACTACCACAACAAAGATTCCATTTACTCAATTTAGTAGAGTAATTACATCCAGAGAAAGTCCTACACACTTTTCTACTGAACATACAATAGAAACTCCTATCAATACCACTGAAATCACGATGAGAGATACAACAATAGAATCTGTAACTGCAGGTACGACCACAATAGAATTCACAAGTGCAAGTACAACCACAATGGCGTCCTCAAGTGAAAATACAACCACAATGGAGTCCATAACTAAACCTATGATAACATCCAATATAGAATCAATCACACCAACACCTGCGCCTACTACGATTATCGTTACAAAAACTCCTACTTCCACAGAAATGCCAACTGAAGTTAAATCTACGAGAACACAGAATTCATATTACACTTCTACAGAATCTACCACTGAGTTTACAACCACGGAGCTCACTACAGAGTTAACTAACGAATCAATTATTGAAACCATTACAAGCAAGCCATGGAGTATTTGGGATATTTTTGGTGCCATAAAAGACAATATTTTTCCACCTCTTAAACCAAAGTCTACTTCAATAAAACCTGCGACTAAAGTTACTATTACTAGTTCAGAAAAACACTCCCTGTTCACTCAGAGCCAGAATGCTACTGAAACCATTAGTCCAGAGTACCTTACTACCAACGATACAACTGAAATTCCTATCTCTGAAGTCAGAATTGAAAAAACTACAATGGAGTCTACAACTGAAAAAACTACAATAGAGTCTACAACTTTAGGTACAACTACAATAGAATCCACAACTGAAAGTACAACCACAGTGGAGTCCACAACTAAAGATGAAACTATGATGTCATCCACTACAGAATCGACCACACAAACACCTACTTCGACTATAGAAATTCAAACTACTCAGTCCACAGAAAGCCCTACAAACTTTACTACTAAACATACAACAACGACTCCTACCACTTCCAATGAAATCACACCTACAGAAACCCGAATGAAATCTACTACTCCAGTTACAACGCCAAATAAGTCCACAACTGAACATACAAGTACGATGACATCCACTACAGAATCCACCACACAAACGCCTACTTCCACTACAGAAATTAAAACTTTTCAGTTTACTACACTAACTACACCCACTACTGAGTTTACCACGGATATTTCATCCATAGACACTCCTACAAACTTTAGTAATCACCATACAACAGAAACTCCCACCACTACCATTAAAATCACAACCATAGAAACTACGTTGGAATCTATTACCGGTACTGCAGGTACAACCAAATTGGAATCAACACCTGAAAGTACAACAACAATGGAGTCCATAACGACAGGTATAACTAAAATGGAATCCACGACTGAAGATACAACTAAGATGTCAACCACTGAATTTACCACAAAAACATCTACTTTTACTATAGAAATTCCAACCACTCAGTTTACCATAGAAAATACATGCACAGAAAATCCTACAAACTTTATTACTGGTCATACAACAGAAATTCCTAACACCACCACTAGAATCACAACCAGAGAAACTGTGATGGGAACCACCAGTACAGATACAACCACATCGGAATCAACAACTGAAGATACAACCACAATGGAGCACATAGCTGAACCTACCATGACATCCAATACAAAATCAACCATACCAACACCTGCATCTACTATGGTTATCATAACAAAAACTTCTACTGCCACAGAGATGCCAACTGAAGTTACATCTACAAGAACACAGAATTCATATTACACTTCTACGGAATCTACCACTGAATTTACAACCACGGAGTTAACTAGCGAATCAATTATTCAAACCACTACAAGCAAACCATGGAGTATCTGGAATATTTTTGGTGCCATACGAGACAATATTTTTCCACTTCTTAAACCAAAGTCTACTTCAATAAAACCTGCGACTAAAATTACAATTACTAGTTCAGAAAAAGAACATTCTCTGTTCACTCAGAGCCAGAATTCTACTGAAATCATTAGTCCAGAGAACCTTACTACTGACGATACAACTGAAATTCCTACCTCTGAGGTCAGAATTGAAAAAACTACGATGGAGTCTACAACTTCAGATACAACTACAATAGAATCCACAACTGAAAATACAACCACAGTGGAGTCCACATCTGAAGTTGAAAATACAATGTCAACAACTACAGAACGGGCTACACAAACACCTACTTCGACTATAGAAATTCAAACTACTCAGTTTCTTACAGTAGTCACATCCACAGAAAGTCCTACAAACTTTAATACTAAACATACAACAAAGACTCCTACCACTACCAATGAAATCACAACTACAGAAACCCAAATGAAATCTACTACTCCAAGTACAACCACAATGGAGTCCACAACTGCAGGTACAACGACAAATGAATCCACAACTGAACATACAACTACGATGCCATCCATTACAGAATCCACCACACAAGCACCTACTTCCACTACAGAAATTAAAACTTCTCACTTTACTACGCTAACTACATCCACTACTGGGTTTACCACGGATATTCCATCTATAGACACTCCCACAAACTTCACCATAGAACATCCAACAAAAACTTTTACTTCTGAAATCACCACTAGAGAAACCACAATGGAATCTATTACTGCAAATACAACAACAATAAAATTTAAAAGTGCAGGTACAAGCACAATGAAGTCTACCACTGCAGGTATAACCACAATGGACTCTACAACTAAAGGTACAACTACGATTCCATCCATTACAGAATCGACCACAATAACGCCTTCTTCCACCACCGAAATTTCAACTTCTGGGTTTACCACGGAAATTCCATCCATAGACACTCCTACAGAATTTAGTACTCATCATACAACAGAAACTCCCACCACTACCATTGAAATCACAACCAGAGAAACTACTACGTTGGAATCTATCACTGCAGGTACAACCAAATTAGAATCAACACCTGAAGGTACAGCAACAATAGAGTCCACAACTAAAGGTACAACTGCGATGTCAACCATTATAGAATCGACCACAAAAACACCTACTTCCACTATAGAAATTCAAACTACCCAGTTAACCACAGTAATTACACCCACAGAAACTCCTACAAATTTAACTATCAATCATACAACGAATATTACTGCCACCACTACTGGGATCACAAGCAGAGAAACTACAATGGAATCTACTACTGAAGATTCAACGAAAATTACTACCACACAATTTATAACCACAAAGATAACTAATGATTCAATTATTGAAGCAATTACAAGCAAGCCATGGAGTATATGGAATTCGTTCGGTAGATTACTAGACAAGGTCACTTCACCTTTTAAACCAAAGTCAACTTCAATAAAACTTGCAAGTAATGGTAAAATTATTAATTCAGAAAGAGAACTTTCCCTGTTCACTGAGAGTCAGTTATCTACAAGTGCAGGGAACTTTACTACCGCATATTCAATTAAAATTCCTACCACTGCCAAGGAAATCACAACTGAAAAAACTACGATGGAATCTACAACTGCATGTACAACAACAGCAGAATCTACAACTGAAGATACAACCACAACAGAGCTCACAACTAAAGATACAACTACGATGTTATTCACTACAGAATCTACTAAGCACACACCTGCTACCACAACAGAAATTCCACCTATTCAGTTTACAACAGTAATTACATCCACAGAAACTCCTACAAACTTTACTACTGACCATGCAACGGAAAATCGTGTCAGTACTGCTGAAATCACAACTACTGAAACCACGAAACAATTTATTATTGCAGGTACAACTACATTCGAATCAACAACTGCAGGTACAACCACAATGGTAACTCCTGCAGAATACTCCATCATCTTTACAAACACAGGAATTCATACTATTAGCCCTGAAGTTACAACCGAAACCCCAATAACCCATGTGCTTGAACCTACACAAATTCCAAGAACTGTTCATCTCACAACACCAGGTGAAACTCCTACTATCACTGAGTATAGTCATAAATACAAAGTAAGCTCTATCACACATTCTAGTAGTGCAGCTGCATCCACAAAATCAATTTCACAATACACTCCTACAGAATCTACAAAATGTACAACCACAGATAACGTTACAAAGTTTACCTGTAAATCTACTATTATTAAGCCATGGAGTTCATCATCCGCAGAAACCCTCACTTCCTCAATATTTACCACTTCACAAGCTCCTACTTCCACAGAGATTTCTACTTATGAAGATGAAACCACAGTGATCAATACAGAGCCTGCTTTAAGTAAATCAACTACAAAAGCAACCACAAAAATGTCAGGAAGTATTTGGGATTTCTTTGATAATGTAATAAAAAGTATAGGTGACTTGTTTAACCCAGAGTCTACTACAGCTACATATTTGACTTCGCCATAACCCCCACAGAAACTACTGAAACATTTACAACCGAGCTGACAAGCACCAAACCTCCTAGTACTGAGACAACAACTGTGGAGACCACATTAGCATCCACTACTGAAAGTTCAATATAACGTTATCTACAAAATCTATCACAAAAACACCACTTCTATCAAAGGTTACCACTTCACAAACGCCTTCTTCCACAGAAATAACAACTATAAAGATTTCTATTACTAAAGATATAACCACGGTAATCAGTATAGAACCTTCAAGTAAACCAACTATAGAAACAACCACACCAAAAGAAAAAAAAATCCAGAAATAATTTAGAATTACTTTAATATAATAAAGTACCAGTGACTTTTTCAACTCGAAGTTCACTACAGCTACCCATTCTACTACTGCGATAGCTTGCATAAAAACTATAGTGTCATCCACAAATTTTCCACAAAAACACCCAAGATTACCACATTATAAACTCATACAGAGATTTCTATTACTGAACATACAACCACGGTGATCATTACAGCACCTTCAAGTAAATCAACTAAAGAAACAACTACCAAAAAAAGCAATGGAGTATTTGGGATACTTTAGTTCACTTTTTAACCTTACATCTACAACAATAGAGAAGTCACCTATAAGTGAATTTTCAATTACTAATATAAGAAGACAATCTTTCCATTTGACAAAGTAATATTTCTACTACCAAACCTCTGACGAGTAGTGAAGAGATTTCTATCAGTATAGCTACCACAACCACAGAAACCACAATGGAAGTATCATTAAAAAACAATTCAACTTCTAAATCAACTGCTCCAGTTTCAATAGTAACTCTTATTACCACTGTGAATCTTGTTACTACAGAAACTACCACAGAAATGCCATCTACAAAAATTTTAACAGTAACTACTCCAATTACTGAATTTTCATTGCGGAAGAAAATTTCTCAGCACAGAAGAGTAGAAGCACGGAATTAACCACTAGAATTACATACACAAAAACTCTGTCATCAGATTCTTTTACTCTAGTTATATCAGAGATTCATACCACAACTGAAGTCAAACCCACAAACCATTGTCCTATAGCTACTATTAGTTATTACTACACTGCTCACAAAAGTTAAAAGGGTATTTCAAAATGGTTTGAAGTATCCCCTAATTTTTGTGAGCAGTGTATATGAACTATTCAGCTTACAGCCACAAAGATTTCACTTGCTCAATCGACTACTGATGGTACACTCACAAAAAGTTCAGACGAATTTACTACTGTGCATACCCCCACATAAAGTCTACTACCCACATCAAGGTTGCATTTATATATAAATGCAACCTTTATTATCATTTATATATACTTCTAAGAAGTGTTTGTTACAACATGGTATAGTGTACTGTTTCATAATTAGTGTCTGAAAATTGTTCCTATATTGTTATGATAGACAAGGTAAATAATGATCTTTTTACCAAATCATTGAATTTCAAGTTATTTCACCACTTAATATATTTTATTGTTATGACTGTAATATGTCACCGTATTATGATGTGAAATACATCAGGATGTAAAACATGAAATGTGGCAAATGAGATTTAGTACGCCACTGGTAAATGTAAAACAATTGTTGGCTTTTTCTCGAATTTATCATTGTTCTATTCGTTGCAAACGTTATTAAGCGTGTTACATTTTTACAGTATGTGACGTAGGATATTGTATTGTAGATCCTACACAGTATACTTTTATTTGTTGTTAGTTATTTTAACGTTTCGATATGTATTCATTCAACTTGATAACAATTGTAATTTGAAATACAACTTATTGCTATTAAAAAATATTCATAAATTTAATGCTCACCATCATCAAACTGCAGCAACAAGGCAAAAAAAATGTTCCAGGGCAGGTTGCCTGCCCCTGCCCAGGCGTATCCCTGGCTATGGCACTGCACACATGCTTCATTGAGCCTGAAACAAAGAAAGATAGGAAACAAACGATACTCATATTTTTTTTATGCTTATACAGTAGAACCCCTGTATCCACCGACTCGGCATCTTTGTTTTTAGTTATCTGCGGTTGACATCAGACCTACATTATATGGTAAAGTCTTACAATTTAGATGTTTTAAATTGCTTGTCGTTCGGAGTATCATGGTGAAATCTCACAACTTTCTTTTTTTTCACTTGAAAAAATGGCTCTCAAACAAAATAAAAGCGATGCTGGCATTCATTTATACCTGTATCATCGCTATACTGTAATTGCATCAGTATTGTTGTAAAAATGTATTAAAATTGCATTGTTTTATTTTATTAACACTAGGTATGTATGTACAGTAAAACAACACAATTACATGTATTAAACAGCGTTCACTACTATCTGCGATTTCAGGTATCCGCAGATTGGCTTGAAACCAATCTCCTACGAAGACGAGGGTTCTACTGTACTACTAATCAATAATGACCAGAGAAATTTTTCTGCATTCTGAAACCATACCATTGTGCGAAATAATACTTGTATCAGAGTTTTTGTAGGGTGTTCATACCGACAGATTCAAAACATTGTGGCATAATGTCATTTGTTACCAAGTGGTTATGATACCTTCACCCTTAATTGACATAACCACTTGTGGGGGGAGGGTGTTCAACTTCAAATATCCACGTCTCAAAATTTACATCCCATCGAGAGTTTAAAATAGTCGCTTTGACCTAGAAATTCATAGCAAAACATGTAGTAATTTGGTATTGCTGAAGCGTTTTGTTTTAGTGTGCATGGAGCTGAGACACATATGCACACTTGTGAATCATGTTATAGCATATCACAGCATAGCACAGGTAGGTAGCATATTTGTGGTTTAAGGACTGCACCTACTTCTGTTAAAGTATGCCATTTGGCCTTCACATGAACATTAATTCGAAAAAATGCCAGAACAATGATACGAGAGTAGTGATGAAACGGGGTTTAACCACGAGTTTAATAATTGAAGCAGGAGGAAATAGGGAGTACCCCAAGAAAATTTGCCCCCATACTGTCAAGACCCCAAACTAAACCAACATGTCACGAGTGGAACTAGATGACATAGTAATCATTGTTTGATAAACACTACACCAGCTGAACACTTTGTTTAAATATGCAAAGAAAATGAATTATTTTGTAATAGAAAGTACAGTAAACTGCCTTTTATCCGACACCACTGGGACCGGAATGTTGTCAAATAGTGTAATATTTTGGGTATCTGATCATCTCTTTTAATTACCGTAGCACCTTACAAAAGTCATTAAAATTTTATATCAATTAGGTCTACAGTATATGCACCAGTATTATTAGCACATTAATGTATTCTGACTACTATAACACTTAACTCCATTAAACCCAAAATCATTCAATTGCCAGTTGCTTGAGAGTTGCAGTTATTTGAGTATCCGCTAAAAGGGAGTTTACTGTAATTTAATTTTTAAAGTAATTAACACGTTCAGACTGGGATATACTCATTTCTTTATAAGATGTTACGGACAAGTTTAATTTTATAGGATGTCCACCAGTGATACACCCCCCCCCCCAATCAGAATGTTAAAAAAAAACATTCAATTTAACCAAACATTTGATTCAAAAGAATTGGATTAAATATAAATTAAGAAAACAAAATACTACACAAAACCTTCACCTTGACAGAAATTTCCTCATTTTAAAACGTGATAAATGATACAAGTAGCGTAGCCAAAACCTTGTGAACATTTATTACGACTTAAATAGTACATTATTTTTTTTTGAAAGGTCGTTTCTTGAACGACCCTTTATCGCCAAGTTTTCGTTTCGGTGCTGCAGACCTCTTTACTGCAGAGTTAAAATTCTTCTTTGCACTCTATTTTTGTTTTATAAAAAAAAATGAAACCATTTAGTATTAACAAGATAAAAGGTGTCCCATTTGAAAATCCCCAATTTTTGTAATAATAAATTAATGTCAAGATATATGAACTTGTTCTGTGTCAGTTCATAGGTAGGCTGTCCAAGTTTATTTTGGAATGCCAGATTTAAACTTCCACTCCATAACTTGAACAGCCTACCATATGACAACATGAATAGAATCATGTACATAAAGAGTGGAGATGATTAAGAATCTAAGTGTCAAAAAGCTGTCAGTGTAGAAAAACACGTTTACAAGCTATAATCTGCGAAACGTAGCAAATTCAGTTCAAACAGTATATTTTGAAATTTTTTGTTCAAATTGTGCTACTCTCAGTGAGAACAGCACGTTTACATGCTATATTCTGCAAAACATAGCAAATTCAGTTTCAATTTTTTACATATTGGTATGAAATAAGTACTATATGTCAAGGCCAATGTCCTCATACATTCACTCTGTCCCTCATACGCCCTGGTTAATTTTTACACTAGGCAATAGATGGCAAATGTAATACATTCCCATACCCAAAGAAATAACCAAAATGCATTTTTCTCAATTTCAAGATTTTGGCACTTAGTTCCTTAATCATGTCCGCTCTTCACATATACACTAATTTATTATCGTCCGTCTGTTCAAATTAGGGCATTTCAAATGTAACACCCTGTATTAAACCATTAAGCATCATCAAATACATCATCACACTAACTTGGAACAGTGACTCTCTTATTTCTTTCCATTTTTCCATATCAACCTCAACTGGTTCCTTTTGAAAAAAGGAAATTCCCTCTAGAATTTTAAAAACAATAAAATACAATTAAAATGTCAATAGTAGAGCATGACTACCGGTACATATCATGCTCTGATATATAATTGTATGTTTACAATTTTGTCTATATATAAAACTTAATATGTTATATACATGTGCATTGTGTATTTACTACAAATTTTAAAAAATAATTAAACCTTTGTTACATCCAATCCTACTAATCAAAAAGCTTGACCTTCCTACTACTACTACTACTCCTCACCAGTTATAGCCATTAAACAAGAAAAATCACGTGATTCTGCACCTGGGTATAAAAAAAGGATTCTAGAACCTTCTAGAACTTCCACTGAGTGGCAGTGTCACTGTGTTGACTTGTATCACCTCACCATGTGTGAAAATGCCAAAACTCATACCGAAATCGATACTCTAACTGTAACGAATATTGCGAAGCAATTCGAGTTAAATGAATAAATAATTTTCCCGTCATTTTTGACAAGCTTAATTATTAGTCCTTTCAATAATTGTCTAAGTGTATGGCTATTTGATATGTTTAGAATGTGTTTGCGCTTTAACAATGTAGAAGGGTCGGTCTTTTTTCCTACACCACATGTGGTGTAGGAGATCAGAATCACTCTCTTGCATGGCAGTAATAAGGGTGAAAAGAAGCAGCCTGTCTTAAGACAGCTACCTCAATTGTAATGAATATTGTGACGCAATAAAAGTTAAATGAATAAATACCTGTAACGAATGTTGCAAACCAACATAAGTTAAAACAGTGTAAAACAAAAATAAAAACTTTCTCATCATTTTGACTAGTTTGAATAGTATACTAGTTGTTTTATAATATGAGTTAAAGTAAAATGATGTTTAATTTTTAATCAATAATGTTGAACACAAAGAAGTTTTTAATCTACTAAGAATCAGGAAAAGAGTTAAATTTTTGAAAAAGAACGCTAAACCAACATTACTGTAAGGCAAGAATAAATTGTACATGAACAAAACAAAAATAACTACTACATACCAGCAAATCTTGGATCATCATCAGTAAAGAAAAATGTGTGTTTTTGATAGGATGGTTTCTCTCTCGTGTAGTTGGATTGATTCCTGAGAAATAAATAAATCGATTTTATATTGCGATTTCAATTGTGAAACCAAAATTTTTCTTGTAAAGCTTGGGACCAAAAAAGTGGCCGGATTAGTGGATTTTCCGAACCATGCTAGAAAAAAATCGGCAAATTAAACTGTAAATTTAACTATTATCAACCAAAAGTATTCACTGTAAATTTTACTGTCGATTCCACGTTATGAACTACGAGAAC
This sequence comes from Cryptops parisi, assembly GCA_034695005.1. NCBI lineage: Eukaryota > Metazoa > Arthropoda > Chilopoda > Scolopendromorpha > Cryptopidae > Cryptops > Cryptops parisi. Next base: position 2,268 of record JAQIWH010003167.1, on the reverse strand, counting down.
TGCTGCCAAACTAGTGAATTCCAGATTAGTGAGGTGCAACCTGTAATGTGCAGTAAAAATTTAGTCCTTACCTTGAATCTCGAGTATATCTTTTATTTGCATTAAATTTTTCTTCCTTTTTAAAATATACAGGTGGTGCTTCATACGTTTCTGGTTGTGCTACATTTGATATAAAAAAATATTACATGGATTTTATACAAGACTAAACATCCATCAATAAAAACAATAATTCTAATGTGCTGCACAAATCTTAAAGAAAATCAACAAATAAATACAAACAAGCCTCTTATAACTAACCTACTCCTACAAATAAGATAATTCACACAAGCAGTTTCAAAATAGCTCAATGTACAAGTAAAACTCCAATAAGGACCTGTATCACAAACGGTGTGACAAAATAGGAAAATTCCAGTGTCAGCTGTCACTTGACAACTCTTGTAGTGATTGTATCCGTGTGAAATTTTGTTTTTCAAAACAGTGGGATTTTCATTTTTCAAATAGTAAACCCATTAACTATGCCTCGTAATAGTTTAGTTTTGTACCTACTATACTTTGTATTAATTTTGTGTCCCATGTATTTCCTATTGTATGTATTATATTGTTTTTTTGATGGATCGTTAATTAATAATAATAATGAAGTGCATGAAAGAGGAAATGGCTCGCTGTTGAATTTCAGACAAAAATAATATAAAAAAACATGCAATGGGTGAAAATGAGAAACCTTGTAAATCCATAATTTCCATTACGTGAAGTGATAAAAATATTTTACTTTGAACGTTTGTCAAGTTTGTCAAGACTAGAAATTCGGAACCAACTAGGCACTTTATGCTGTTCATACAAGTTTATCCCATAATGAGGGATCGTACCTGCCAATTAAACTCGTTGTATAAGGCTTGACTGTATATGAAAAAACAAATAAGAATATCATACTATACCATGAATGGGCGTGTGTTCGGTTTCATGAACATCGTCAAACATCTTCAACAAACTAAATGATGACTGTTCTTCTTGCTGCCGCAAAGTCGCAGTTAATTTTGGATCAACTTCAAAATATTTCTTGGGACTGACCACTGGTACAGTATTTGCCTCCGTCTTACCATCAACCTTTCGCCTAAAAAAGTGATTTCACACACATTCAATGATCTGTTATATTTCATGTGGAACAAAACTGGTTTCTAAATTGACAATCGCCTGTGATTGATTCTTAGTAGAGAAACTGTTACAATACTTACCCAGCTGATTTTTTCCCCTTTTCTGGAATTTCTTCCTTTTTCTTTTCATACTTGACATGGTCAGCTTTCCTTTCATCATACCTGCTCATTTCTGTAAACCTACATTTCAACCATACAAATTCCAACAGTTTTTCTGGTATACATTTAAAAATGAATCTAATTCGTTTGCATGTCAAGTTCTTCATAACAAAGCTCAAGTTCATTATTTCAACATAATGAACACTTACTTTCTTTTACTAGAACCTGGTGGCTTTGGTCCCGTTTGAAATAGATCTTCCAATATACTAAGGTTTCTTGATTTTTCATTGTGATTATCATCTTTAAAAAACAATTAATCCATTAGCTTTTTAACAACTTAGTAAAATTATAACTGAAAAAAAAAATATATTAGAACACTATCCACTCGAATGTACAGTATACAGCTGCACATCTACTCATCTACTGTTTGTATAACTGACGTTGTACTATAAATTAAATCACCTGTAGACTGAAAAAGTTCGGTTTCCTGATCTTCATCATTATCGTTGACAAACCTTTCGTCTAATCTAAACCGCGGATCACTGATTTTTGATTGTAAATCAAACAGCTAGAACAGAAAACACAATGAAAGTTATGGAATAAGAATTATTAAAGTTACGCTTTTTAATGCTAAAATTTAGAAAATGTAATAAACTAAATTCATGTTTTACTTTCTTCCCCGAAGTGCCATGAAACTGTATTTTGTCTCTAAACATTTCAGATAATGGCTGGGATCCTTCTTCAAAATCTTCCTCCTCTTCCTCGAATAAGTTGAAAGAGTTTGTTTCACTAGCTTTACCCTGCATATAATGGCAAAAACATCAAATGGAATGGCAACAACAACAAATTAGACAGTGTATCTGAATTTCAATAAAAAATGATTATCATTAATAAATTACATTTTTCTTGTGTTGGGACACATCGTTGACGAACCCTTCACCACTTTCAGATTCATTGTCGGAATCGAATCTGATTTTTTTGTTCACTTGATTTGAATCCTACAAATAAGAACATTTCA
>JAQIWH010003166.1:0-21049 GCA_034695005.1 Cryptops parisi | reverse complement strand
CTTTCAAATAACGTAATACTCGTTTTGCTGCTTTCCAATGGGCTATCCCTGGATTCGAACAAAAACGGCTTAAGGAACTCACAGCATAAGAAATGTCTGGTCTTGTAGAATTTGCCAGATAAATGAGTGATCCAATTAGCTCACAATATGATTTTCTTGCCATTTCTTCAGCAACATTCTGCAACATTCTATGCAACATTTTTCTGCCTGCCCTGGCTGACCAAGGTTTAATATAGTAGTCAACAGATACATACAAATTTACAAATCAACCAGGACATAACACAAATTTAGCTATGTTTGCTATAAGCACTTAGTATCATTTGCAGATATGTATACCTTATTAGCAGCAAGACAGGAATTTGGGCTTTAACACAGGTATTTGCAAATCGACTTTCTCTGTGATGATGACAAGGATTGACCATTCACATCGACTCTTTGTGATAACAAAGATTCACAGTGACTATGTAACACCAAGTACCAACACATGTTTGAATTAACCCTACCCTTCTTTCATTCAAACAAATTCTTACATAAACTTCTCAACTTACACTTTCTTTTGAGAAAACTTCATGATCAAAAGAACTGACAACTTAAACTATTTTTATTTTTTTTCTTACGCAATGGTTATAAATTTTTCACATTGACTGTTTCTTTTTTTATGTAAGCTTACAAACAAAATGTTTGCTTTTCCCCCAACAAACCGAATAATCGAGTCTACTGTTGTATGTCTTTCCCAGTGCGGTAGAGTGTCGTAAAAAAAAAAAAAAATAAATAAGTTGTACACTTTAAAAGTTAAAATATTGTAGGCATCATTATATCTGGTGGATGAGACAATGTTTGGACCAGGTCGCTTTTACTGAACAGCTTGAGTGATTGGCAGCAGCATTTATTAATATGGGCCACAAAACTTAGTCTCTGTTTACTTGGAAAAATATAACTTTCAATATAAAATTTTGGGTAAAGCAAAGATTAAAAAAAGTTGCCTCAGCCACGGAGATCACATCAGATCAGAGATCTCGCTTGTATGCCTAGACTAAATGCTCTACTAATAACCAGACCAGAGCTATTGAGATTCAAAGACAGTGCTTAAATAACACGATTCCTGCGGTGCATTTTTTTTATATCTTTCCAAAATTGAAGGGGTTACACCCTATTTTAAAAAATATAAAATGGTTTCTTCACTAAATATAATTGCGAAATACTAGTCTACTGCATACATAAATGATAATCAAATTTCACAAACTTTTACAAGTTTGTAAAATTTAAGCCTGCCTTAAAATGTTTTGAGCCTACTCTAATAATACAGTCTAGCTACGGCCCTGCTTCCGCATAACATCACATGTAAAATTGTCTGTATTTTTTGACTGAGCCTGAGAGCTGGGCGGTTGCTTAATAGGCCTGCCATGCAGCCACCATATCTGTCATTCATACAACTACATATTTCCTTTGTTCAATTTGCTGTACCTTTTATATATTTAATTGTATAAACCTTGTAACTTTTACATTTGTGACAATAAACAAACTTAACTTAACTGAACTAAACTGTGTGCCACTTTTCGTGCCAGACAGCAACCAACGACATAGCAACTATGAATAAACGTAACCATTAAATAACATGAAAAATGTGTTATCATACCTATTACGTTAACATAAACAAGCAGTAACTAATGATATGAAGTAAGTATAAAACATGAACTAACGAATGTTGCGAAGCTACATCAGTCAAATCAATGAATTAAATTTATGAATTGAATCCTGTCATTTTTACAGGAATACAGTTAGTAGATAAACAGATCATTAAACAATGAAATAAATAGTTTCAAAAATTATTCTACATTTTCATAATTCTACATTTTCATAACACGAGTGTTAACAATAGGGAATGAGAAAAACCTCTAAAACAATTCTTTAATCTTATTTCTCAATAAAGATGGTAAACAAAACAATTACAAAACTTAAACAATGGAATGATTAATGGAATGGTTAGATTCCTTTCCCTTGGTTTTGATTAATTCTCATGAAAAGCAGGTGAATATTTCTTCACAAATATGAACACATTTCAGGATGTTAGTGGTGTCTCAAAATGTTTCAGAGAGCTTATTTATCATAGAAAGAAGTAAGTGTGACTATTTTTCAATGGCTCTTTATAGAGTGTGTGTATAAAAAACTTCAGTTTCGCACTCTTAAGTTCGGACGTCACAAAAATTGCTCACAAAAATTAGAGGATATTTCAAAATGGCATGAAGATTTTAAAATATCCCCTAATTTTTGTGAGCAATGTATATACATAACTTAATCGAACGTCTAATCAAAAAGTACTAAATTAGGATATATTAACTAAGTTGTATATTCAATATAACTATTTTAATACGTGATAACTGATGTATTCTCCAATTTAATTATTATGCAGAACCAAATTACAGCTTAGTTATCAGTGTTCTGCTTTTTAGCACTGTTAATGATCATGTTAAGATCAAAGGTGAATGTACCGTAGTGAACTTAAAGTATTGGAACTTTTATTGAACAGCTATACAATTTTGGTATGATCCATGTGCTCAGATACAAGCAGTTTGGAATCAAATGTTGTGTAATACCAGAGGCTTGTATTTGGTGCCATGCACTAGTGAACAAGAGGTATAAATAGAATAAAAGTAGGACTCCAGAGTCAAGACAGGATCAGAAAGATCACCACAGGAGGGTTAGAAAAAATTGAGTAAGATGATTGGTACCACAGAAACAGAAAAAAAACGATAAAAAATCTTTAGAATGGAGCTTCCAAACGAGCAATGAACAATATAATACAGAACAATAGAATGATCAATGCAGTGACAACAGTACCAAAAACTTTGGTGAACAACCATCACCTTGCTGACGACTCTTCATAGCCTGGAATTTGGGGAATGTTAACGTTTTGTACCATATTCTTCATTCAGTGTAATGTTGATATTTTTACTTTGTATGGTTTTATGTTTTACATTTGTTTTTTCAAACTTTTTTAAATTCATAAAAATGTATTCTTGGATTTTAAATTTAAGCTTACTGCTTAAGAGTGACCATTTGTAGACCATACCACAGCCTACATCAGTATCCAGCTATTAAAAAGATCTCTCAACTAATGAATGAATGTTTAATCTGAATGTATTTTAAACTTTATTACTTGCTTATTATATTGTGGGTGGATTTGTTTGACTTTTATATTATTGAAATTACAGAAAGACTGAACAACAAAGAAAAACGGATTATGCAGCTGCTGTAAAAATTCAGAGCTGGTTTCGTGGAGTTAGACTTCGATTTTATTTAAGGTAATATAACCATATGTATACCTACAGTATAAAGTCAGGAATTTTGTTCAGATTTTTTAGATTTGTTTAAACAGTGGAAATTAATGATTAATTAATTGGTAATGATTAGTAATGGGCCAGAAAATTTCCCGAAATATTTTTCTGAAAAATGTAAAATTTTCTTTGCAATTGAAATTTTTAAAAGCTTTAAAAGCTTTAAAACCCATCAACTTGACGGAATCCTTGAATTTGGAGCATGTGATGACGTCACATGTCGATGGTTTCCATGACATCACGTTGAGCCCGTCCACATGTAGACGTTTTTTGTTTAAAACAGCAATAATAATTTAATGATTCAAAAAATCAAAAAAGTAAGACACAAAAAAACTTTACGAAATTCTCTTAATTTTGGTGCTTTTGTTTTTATTCTACGATGTGATTTAATAGAAAAATGATGAAAACAGATTTTCACTTGCAAACTGCTAGTTATATAGATTTTTTTAAATGCAATTAATTGTGTCAAAATATTGTAATCTAGCAGTAAGCCCGTTCTACAGATGAATGGTATCCAACCAGTGGTGGGTGGTCCATATGCCTATCCCAGGTCAGGTTAGGGGGTTAATATTATGCATATTATATACAGTATATGTATAATAGATAATATTAGATGGTTGACCTGGCGTAACACACGCCAGCTAAGTTAGCGATCTCGTGGATTTCATTGTTTACCCTGGTTGCTATAGTAAACCTGCGTGGATTTAGAAGGTGTGGTCTACCTTAGAGAATTATATATATAAAGAAAGATGTGTTTATTATATGGTTGCATAGAAACCATGCATGGAATCTGAAGGCTTTAAGACCCAAAGGGATTATTGAAATGTTTTATTCCAGACGTTTGTTGTTTTATTCCATTGTATGGTTTTTCACCTGTAAATTCTTTGATGCAGTTGAGACAAGAATCGTATGTGAGGTTTTCACCTGTGTGAATTTCATGTGTGCATTCTTTGATGCATTTCAAGACAAGGAAGATTTAAGAAGTTTCATGTGTAATAATTTATTTTTACCTGTGTGAATTATTCGAATTTTCTTTTACCAAAATTCTTTTTTCAACATTTATAGTAAATGCACAATGTGTTAGGTTCGTTGTAGCCATGCAATAGATTTGGTGCTTGATCATTATAGTTTGTTGTACGGTATCTAATTGTACACAAAGTTAAATATAAAAGGTCATCCCAAATCGGAGTGAATTATATTATTTCTGGCATCCAGTTGGGAAACAAGCATTCCAAAAGACATTTTGCCTGATCTAGTTTCCACTTGACTCTCAACCTTCTAAATCATGGAACCCTCTAAAATCTCACACAATCCACAAAAGATCACGTACCGGACTACAGTTACAAACGAAATGATTTTAGTCCTGCCAAAACATCTAGTGTGGGATGTCAAATTCTTGGAACTATTGATGATGCCCAACCAAGATTTGGGAGAAGAAAAAACAGACAAAACGGAATCTGGCCATCAAATATGTCATGCTCTATGGTCAATACTACCTTAGCTCGTTGCAATGGAACCAACTTCGGCAACTGGTAAAAGAGCAATTTACTGGAAAACAAAATAAACCTTTGTAGGATTGCAGACCTCACGCTAATCGACAGAGTGCGCAAGTTGAGCAATTCGGGAAGACTTCGTAGTCGAGCAGCTACTTCTCCAAATAAACAGATCAAAATTACAATGATTTAAAGAGATGAGATAGCACCAACAAATTAGCCATTACTTTTAACTCCTTGAGAACATCCCAAAGCAGGTCAAGATCAACGTGGTCACAAGCCTTCTCTAAGTCTACAATCGAGATGTAGACTGGTTGCGAAAATTCCCAGGTCTTCTTGAGAACCTGCTGAAGGATGAAGAACTGGTAGGTTGTTCTTCAACCTCTACAAAATCCACATTGCTTGTCCTTGATCTGCTGCTCAACAACTTCACTAAGTTTGTTCTGGAGCACATTTGCATAGGTTTTATCAGAGAGGCAGAGGAGAGTGATACCACGATTGTTGTAACACTCTTTCTGGTTACCTTTCTTAAAAACTGGGAACCACCATTCCAGTTTGCCAGTCCAAAGCTATTTGTCCTGTCTGCCAGACGACACTGAAAACTTGTGTTAACCAGCGCGTGCTTTCATTACCCAGAGCTTTCAGCACGTCCAGCGGGATTTTGTCGGTTCCAGCAGCTTTGCCTAGTTTGAGAGACTTTACAACCTTTCTCACTTCTGCCAATGAAGGACAATTCACTCTGCCCCAAAATGCAGCTCTAGGCTTTGATCTCCATGACTGACAGGGTTCAGCAACTCATCAAAGTATTCCCTTCATTATTGGGAGATATCTCATTCACTGGTTAAGACATTCTTCTGCTTGTTGTCGAAGAACTTCACGGCGGTTATCTTCCCAGATCTGAGGCGGCAAATGGTTTGCCAGAATACGTTTGGAGCAATTCTGAAGTTGTCTTCCAGTGTCACTCCAAAGTTTTCCCATGACTGAGCCTTAGAGACTGCCACGGTTTCTTTCAATGCCCTTTTTGTGCAGATAGTCAATGAGAATCAAACGTTTTATTACCAAACCAAGCATGGTAAATTTTTTTCTTTTTTTTACAAGCATTTGTAGCTCCTTGGACCACCAAAAAGTACAACGCCTGTCTGACCATCTGCCTCCTCTCTTCACACAAACATCCACCACATGAGACCTAAGACTAGCTGGTGCTATAAAGAAATCGATCATCAGTCTTTGGCTACAAGACATGTTCCCATGTGTACTCGTGTATGTCCCAGTGGCATGTGTTCATGATGAAGAAGCCACTCAGGGAGCAAAAGTCCAACAGTGGTCTGCCATTTATGTTAGGGTGAAGCATCACAGTTTTCCCAATCACACTCCTCTCCACATCCAATTATCGATCCCCACATGAGCATTGAAGTCCCCGAGAAGCATGATAGAAGCAGTGGGGGCACTGTTTTCAGTGCCATTTACACTTCATCCAAAAAGGAGGAATATTCCTGCCTGTTGTTTGGTGCGTAGACCAGGACTAAAGTCAGTCACACTCCCAAGCTTGAGATCTGTTGAGCTTGCGCACTACCACCCTCTCACTCATTGGCATTCATTAAATCACTTGTTCAGCCAACCAGGGGTTTGTGAATATTCCCACGTTCGCTCTTGGGCTTGAACAGAAAGCTCAACTTGAGAGTAGAAGAACTTCCACCCTTGGTCAAGATTCTACATGACATTTCTTTTTACTTTGGTTTCGGAGACGTTGACTATAGTAACCCTCCTTTACGTCACAAACTTTACGTCGCAAACATTACAGCGCAAACATCACGTCGCAAGGCACATCACGTCGCATGACATTACGTCGCAAACATAAAGGCGCAAACTGTGAAAATACGTATTAAAAAATTGAAAAAGATAATGTTTTAATTGTTAATAATATTTTATTAAAGATTCACAGCAGTTTGTATAAAGTATTTTCATTGTTGGAGTTTTGGAGATAAGAAAAGATACTCATTCTGAGATGTGGTTTCCTTGGAGGTTGTTGTTGTTGCTTCTGTTATGGAAGATGTTGATGGCTTTCTTGCTTTGTCTTCTGGAGTTTCCATGATGTTTTTGTTCTGTTGTTGATGTTATCATTTGGAATAAATAGTGTTTGTGTTACATTCAATCATGTTGGACATTATTGAGAACTCATATAACTACACCATACGTACCTTTGATGAAGTCAACCTACCTTGGAGCTTGGATCTTCTTCTTTTCGTCTTCACGCAAACATTACGGCACAAACATCATGTCGCAAACATTACGGCACATAGTACATTACGCTGCACAACATTACGTCGCAAACATAACGTCGCAAACATTACGACGTAAACATCATTTTGCAAACATTACGGCGCATGGTACATCATGTCGCATAACATTACGTCGCAAACATAAAGTTGCAAAATTTCTTTTAAGTTAGGAGGGGATATTTGGTTGGAGGATATTTGATTTATATTTGTGAGAAACATCTGATTTATATTTGTGAGAAAATGTCTCTGCAACGCTTACATTTAGTGAAGTTAAATTTAATGAAGATATGTACAATATACAGTATCAGGAAAAGATTTTTTCAATCTAATCCCCCCCCCCCCCCCAGTTTTTAATTATCCTCAAAATGCCATTTTTCCAAACAAATTTATTCCAAATTCCTGTTTCCACACCAACAAAAAAAATTTTTTTGGTGTTAATGTGTACTTATTATTCTCGAAACTCAATGTTTCCTAATTCAATTAGAGATAATGAATACCTTTACCCCCCTGGGGAGGGAATAAAAATTCGAAACAACCGTTACAAAATGCTGGTTACTCCCTTTATGCATTTACGTCGTGGTATTAACGTTAAAAAACTTCATACACAGTACAGGTATTTGAAAGATTATATTGCTATACCCTCTTCCCTATTATATAGCAAATAATTCTTCGCCAAAATATGTTTCACTGCATCACCGTAAAACAAGTAACCATTAATTTTGTGCCGTTTTTACGACGTAATAGCAATTAACCTTACAATTTTTACCTTGTAATAACAAATGTTTCACTTATCGTATAAATACCATTTGCTTGTTATTGCATACTTACCTTTTACAGTTTTAATAGACATCCTCCAAGACCATATATAAATATTGAACATTGTAAACCTCTTTTGAGGTAAATGATATTATTATAACAGATTTGAATTTTTAAATGTGACCGATATTTCATAACTGTATATAGATAAGTTTTACTTTTGTATATTCTTGGTTTTGTTTTTCTTTTTTTGATGTTATAAGTCAGTATGTCTTCTTGGGATGAATAAAAAAATAAATAAAAAAATAATAATTGATTTTCGAATGTCAAAGTTGGCATTTTGAGGATAATTGGAAATGGGGAGAGAGTGATTGAATTGAAAAAATCTCAGATGTTTCTCACAAATATAAATCAAATATCCTCCAACCAACCATATCCCCTCCTAACTTGAAAAAAATTTTGCGACTTCATTTTTGCGACGTAATGTTATGCGACGTGATGTACCATGCGCCGTAATGTTTGTGACATGATGTTTGCGCCGTAATTTTTATGCCGTACCGGTAATGTTTGCGACGTAATGTACCATGCGCCAAAATGTTTGCGACGTGATGTTCGCGCCGTAATGTTAGCGCCTTAATGTTTGCAACGTTATGTTTGCGACGTAATGTCATGCGACGTGATGTGCCTTGTGCCATAATGTTTGCGACGTGACGTTTGCGACGTGATATGCCTTGCGCCGTAATGTTTGCGATGTGATGTTTGTGCCATAATGTTTGCAACGTAAAGTTTGCAACAAAAAGAGGTGGAACCAGGGTTGACTATATCTAGTGGATATTTAGCAGCATCTCTCACCAGGGCCGTAACTCCAAGCCTCACAGCAAACGTGCAATAAAACACAACATTCAATCAAAATTGTTAAAAATTTATGAATTCATAACGTTCAGCGTAGATTATGACATAGTCGAGGCAGCTGATCACATGTTCGAGATAAGCTAATCAACAATCGGCAAGGAGACGACCTAATTTTTTACCAAATGTAAACAAACGACCTCCATGTTGAATTATATTTAACCGACTACGCTTATTCAACAGTTTTAAGAATGCTGCTGGTATAGATAAATTGTCACTCACATTTAACTGGGGTTACATTTCAATTAGCTGAGAAATTTATTTCAAAACATCACAAATGTTGCGACATGTTTTTCTCATTTGGGTCTTAGTGCAGCCAACAGTTTCTTTATATAGATGACTCTTTGGAGCCATCTTTTGAGTCATTGCGCAAGGAAGATCTAAAACATGAACGGCGAATCTACAAACGAAAAAGTAAACAGTTATCGAAGCACAAAACTTACAGAAAATCACTTTCGATTTTAAAACTACAGTCGAACTTCGATAAGTCGAACACCCAAGGGACCATGAAAAAAATTCGAGTTAAGAGAAAATTCGAGTTAACGAAGTTGGCAATTTTCTGAATTTTTTTCCAATAGTCGGAACAAAGGTTTTCTACATAAGTACTACATGTAGTACATTAATTGTAACAGACACAGCACAACAACAGATACAGTACAGTATTTCACACGTGTTTGAAGGAAATTTCGCGCAATGCTTTGTGGGAAGTCTTTTTTTCTCCACTCCCTATTTTGCACTCTGAGCATGTGGATTGACTGTACATATGACGTCATCCTATGCTAAATTTGCCTTGGTTTTGTTTGAGGGACCTATTTCCACAATGTTTTGTTCAAGGTTGATAACTTGAACTGCACCCTTAAGTTGCTGCAACCTAATGATTCACCTTGAATTAGAGTTACAGAGATCAAATTCGCCCAATGCGGGAATAAAAAGGTTCGAGTTACGGAAAAATTTGAGTTACAGAATTTTGAGTTACAGAAATTCGAGTTATGAAAGTTGATTTGTATGTAGAATGATTGCTGGCCAACCAAATCAGTAAATTAATTTGAGTTATGGAGAAATTTGAGTTATCGAAGTTTGAGTTATCAAAGTTTGACTGTTCCAATAAAGGTGGACTTGAAGATTATGCTAAGACATGGCTTTGATTATGGGTAAAACTACCGCAATGACGTTCGCAGGTGAGGCATGTGAGATAAATTGTAAAAATAGGTATTTTTACTATTAATAAAATATGTTCTTAAGTCCTATAAATTTATCTATTGTATAATTTACAACATAGTAGATGAAAAGGAATGTAAACTATTATTTTTTGTGTGTTAGTGTAATTATGGAGAATCCATGAAATAAGGGGTATGGGTATTTTGTTAATTTTTTCTTCTGTTGTCTTTTCTCTTGGTTGTGTGATTAGAGCTGAATCAATAGTTAACCAAGTATGGTTGTTTTTTGTACTCTGTTTTATGTGCTTTTTTATTCAAGTTGAATAAATGGAACTTGGACATTTTCTGTTGTTTGCATTGAAACCAAAGTAATCAGTTTCTACTCTTTTGGACTTGCCTTCTTGTGATGTACAATCCACTTCACAGGGTTATGGGCCCAGATTTTTTCTGCGCAAGTTGTTAACAAACATAAGGTGCCTTCATATATATGAGATTAGAAGAACTTTCTAATATTAGTCTCATTGTCTAAGCTATTCGTCTACATATAATGATGAGCTATCAAGATACCAGAGGTGTTTTGGATTTCGAAAAGCTTAAAGGCTCAACAAATTACAGAGAATGGAAAACCGATGCTGAGATGTTGTTACGTGAACGAGGACTGCATGGCTTTATTGACGGTTCTGAACAACCACCACCCTCATCGGATGACATGCAAAAACAAAATGATTACCAAAGACGGAAAGATCGGGCCTTATCTACGATATATCTCGCCATGGAGGCAACAGTCAAGCCATTGATTGTAAGTGTTACTGATCCAAGAGAAGCATGGACAATACTCCAGGCAAATTTTGAGCCATCGTCGAAGGCTATGATCGGACGATTGCTGTCCGAATTTTATAGTGCCATCATCACAGAGGGAGAATCCATGTGTGTATATCTAGCCAGATTAAAAGATTTAGTGCGTCGTCTATACAATGTGAAATGTGTGATAGAAGACGTTCATCTGGCATACAAAATGATTTGTGGATTGCCAGACAGATATAATATCATCGTTCAGCAACTATATCAACTTCCCGATGCGCAATTCACATCCGAGGCAGTATCAACAGCACTTCTTGCGGAAGATGAACGATTGCGGAACTTGGGTGATATGACTGGTAATGTTTCAAATGTTCAAGGTGCGTTCACAGTCAATGTGAAAAAAGGGGAACAGACTGAACAACCCCAACCTGGTTATAGTAGAGCACGTAATGATGAACACTCAAGTAGGTTGTTTAATATTCAATGTTATCGTTGTCACAAATATGGACATTATAGTAGGGATTGTCCTGAGTTACGTAAAGATGATGGATTAAATTATCAATATCCTACTGGTCGAGGATATGTTAATCGTAGAGGTAGACGTAATAGGCAGGGTAATCGATATAATAGATCGCGTGCTGATCTAACACGAAATAATCCCTCAAATTTTACAGTGGGTTCATGGTACATGCAATTGCATGCTACAGTAGATGTTAATGTCCCTCATGTTTATGAATTTGTATTTGATACCGGCACTACCCATCACTTTTGTAGCTCTAAAGAGCTATTCATTAATATGGACATAATAGATAAAGATATCAAACAAGGTATTGGGACCTTAAATGCCAAAGGTATGGGGAAAGTTATGATAGATTTACTTCTTGATAACAAGTCAACAGTGCGTATAGAATTAAAACAAGCCTACTATATACCGGGATTAACAAAGAACCTGATCAGTTTGGGCTGTATTGATGATGCAGGTTTCACTTATACAGGTAAACATGGTAAATTAGATATTCGAGATTCTAATGGAAACATATTTGTACAAATCTGTAAACAGGATAGACTGTACAAAATCAATGGGATAAAAGCTGATCTGACGATGCAAGCACATGTGTTAACAGAGAAATTGAATTCTTTACACCTGTGGCATAAAAGATGTGCACACATTAATGTAGGAACTGTACATAGAATGCTTAATCAACAATTGGTTATTGGTGCCCCTACAGTTTTATCAGAGCCAATTAATTGTCATGAATGCATTAAGGGGAAATTGAAACGTGGCCCTTTCAAGCGCCTAACGAGCATTGTATCCAGTAAGCCCCTAGAATTGTTACACGTAGATCTATGGGGACCCTCACCGACCACCAGTGCTGGTGGTGCCAGGTTTTTCTTAGCCATCGTAGATGACTACTCACGTTGGGTAGCTGTTTACCCTTTGCAAAAGAAATCAGATGCAGCAAGTAAATTACAAGAATTCATTGTAGCTGCAGAACGTAGAGTAAACCAAAAAGTGGTGATAGTCAGATCTGACAATGGCATGGAGTTTTGCTCACACGAATTAGAACAGTATTTTAAACAAGTCGGTATCAAACATCAACGTACAAATATATATACTCCCGAAATGAATGGTGTCGCGGAGAAAATAAATCAAGACAGTGTGGATGCAGTACGAACTTTATTGATATCAGCAGACATGAATGCAGCTTTTTGGGCTGAGGCATTACAGTGCTATATACATGTCAAAAATCGAACCCCTCACAGTACAAATCCATCTGTTACTCCATATGAGCTCTGGTTAGGACACAAACCTAATATATCTCATTTTCGTGTTTTTGGATCACTTGCATTTTTGTATGTTCCCAAACGATACCGAACCAAATTAGAACCTAAGACAAGAAAGGGCATTTTAGTAGGCTATGCTAGTTACACAAAAGGATATCGTATATATGATCCTATCAAATGTAACGTAATAGAGTTAAAACATGTGAAAATAGACGAGTCAATCCTAGGAATGAAAGGATTAAGCTCACCTACATTTGTTTCCCCCTTATTAGAGTCAGAGATTACACATGAACATATACTAGATAATGAATCGGTCTCACCTATCTCAGATGTTAAAAAGGTTGTAATGGAACCTTTAAACATACAGCATGATAAAATCATTTCCTGGATCCGTACTGAAGTACCCAGGAAAACTGGTACACGTATAGATGTTTATTACAAAGACCCTGAAGGAACAATATGTCGATCTATGAATGATGTAAAAAAGGTATGCAAGGAGAAAGGATATAGGTATGATGAATCACAGTTTACATTTAAGGTATTATCAGAATCAAAGCATGCTCATCTTACTGATTCTCATATAAATAATGCATTAGAGGAACCTATGATTGCATGTTACATGCAAATACCAGAAAATTATCAAGATGTATTAACATCACCACATCGTGTAGAGTGGGAACACGCAATGCATGATGAATTACAGTCAATGAAAGAACTTAATGTATGGGATATTGTGCCAAGACCAAAAGCTACACGCATTATAACTTCTAGATGGGTTTATGCTCTAAAACAGGTATTGATACCTCAGTGAAACGTTTTAAGGCAAGGCTTGTGGCACATGGGTGCAAACAGATTTTTGGTGTTGATTATTTTCATAGCTTCTCACCTGTAATAGATTTCACAATAGTTAAAGTGTTTTTTGTGTTATTAGTAATTTTGAATGGATGGACACATTTACATTGGGACGTAAAATGCGCATATTTGCATAGTGACTTGAATGAGGATATTTTTATGGAGATGCCTCAAGGGTATTGTGAGTATGATAATAAATCATACGTATTAAAACTTAAAAAGTCGATTTATGGCTTAAAACAATCAGGCCACAATTGGCATCAACATGTAACATTTGTCTTGGAAAATTTAGGTTTTGTAGTTTCTGAATACAGTCCATGTATATTTCGTCTACAAACTGAATGTATCATTTTATTATACGTTGATGATATGGCCGTATTTGTAAAAGATAATGTAACCGGACAAACATTATTTGATACATTCAAGATGTATTGTGATATTGTGAATCTTGGCCCGATAAGTCATTTTTTGGGTGTCGATTTTGAATTTAAGAATGGAACATATTTTCTACATCAACAACAATATGTAATGAAATTATTACAACGTTTTGATATTGATATGAACGTATCTGTGAAATCTCCAATGGACGTAGGTACAACATATACTGTAAATCAAAATGAATCAGAATTCAACTATCCATTTCGAGAATTACTGGGTTCTTTGCTATTTTTGGCGAATCGTACTAGACCAGACATATTATATTCAGTCATTTTTTTAGCTCAATTTTCTGCAAATCCCAATAGAGAACATTGGTTATCTTTGTTAAGAATTCTAAAGTATGTTGGTTGTACTTCACAGTATCGAATTAATATGTCGAATGCTTCTTCATATGAATTTGTTATGTATTCAGATGCGTCATGGGCAACCGCATTAGATTGTAGACGTTCATTTAGCGGTTTCATTTGGTGTATAGGAAATGTATTCCTAGGGTGGCGTTCTTGTATACAAAAATGTATATCGAGGAGTGCAATGGAGGCGGAGTACGTAGCATTAGATATAGCTTGTATTGAAGTTGTATGGATATGCAATATCTTAAAAGAATGTAAAGGTTTTCCATTTGCCAACATTACACCACTTGTATATAGTGACAACCAATCAGCAATATGTTTTGCACAGAATACAATTGTAAATAACAGAACAAAACATATTGATGTTCGCTATCATGCAATTAGACAATTACTCAAAGACAATATACTTATAATAAGATATATTAGATCTGAAAAGAACGTCGCTGATATTATGACAAAAACATTATTGAAATGTAAGTTATCATTCTTTATTAATCATATTTTTCAAGAATGAAAAAAAAAATATGTATATGAAAAATTTTGACATATGTATATAATTTAATGTTGTGAATGGGGAGAGTGTGGTAAATTGTAAATGAAAGAGGTATTTCATTATTGATAAAATATATTCTTAAGTTTTATAAATTTATCTATTGTATAATTCACAACATATTAGATGAAAAGGAATGTAAACTATTATTTTTTATGTGCTAGTGGAATTATGGAAGAATCCATAAAATAAGGGGTATGGGTATTTTGTTAATATTTTTTGCTTTTGGTTTTTTTCCCTTGGTTATGAGAGGAGAGCTGAATCAATAGTTAACCAAGTATGGTTGTTTTTTTGTACTCTGTTTCATGTGCTTTTTATTCAAGTTGAATAAATGGAACTTTTTCTGTTGTTTGCATTGAAACCAAAGTAATCAGTTTCTACTATTTTGGACTTACCATTTGTTATGGACAATCCACTTCACACTGAGCGTAGCTCGCGGGCGTGAATCCGGTGCTCCGATTTACGGCGGTCTAGATGGCGTGTCTTATTTTGCCGAGTTGTTTGTCCCACGTGCGCTGATTTCCGTTTTCTATGTAGGCCGCTATCATAGGTCGGATATCACGTAGCACTCTTTCCGCACGGTTACTTTGCGGATGGTAAGGCGACGTGAGCTTGTGCTGCACGCCTGTTTCTTTGCACAACTTTGCAAAAATCTCGCTACGAAACTGCGGCCCATTGTCACTAACAATTTCTTTAGGCGCACCGTGTCGAGGAAAATAGTTGTTAGCCAGTCGGTCGGCCACCACGCTGGCTGTAGCCGTGCGCAATGGGTACACCTCGACCCATCAAGAAAAGTTGTCGACGGCGACCAACAGGTAGCGATTTTGGGACGAGCTCGGCGTTATCGGTCCGAAGAGGTTGATACTCACACAGACCGCCGGCTCGTCGACTACGTGGGGTTGCAGGAGGCCTGGCGGTGGACCCGGTGGTCCTTTTAGTTGTTGGCACTGCGGACACGAACGAACGTAATCGCCCACGACTGCGGTGAGGCGTGGGTGGAAAAACCTGGCCGCCACCCGCGTTTGCGTGCGCTGTATGCTGAGAGAAAGGCAGATATAATAGATGTAGGTGCTTGTGATAGACAGCTGTATCCAAGTAATACAGATGTTGCTAGATTCAAGTAGGAATAGTGTTCATGATCATTGTCTGAAAAATGATGAATGCACAGCATAAGCATAATCAATAAGCCATTTAATATCTATATTCAAGCACAAGATAATTGTAACAAAAACACAGTTCTTTTTAGCAAATACAAGACTCAAGTTGGGTACAAAGAAAAATGGTGGAGAGAAAAACAACAAAACACTTATCAGGCCACAACACACACTAAGGGATGGACCATTCACTAGAAAGGGGAGGTAAGTATATAAACATATGTATTATAATTATAACATCAATGTTTATTTATTTTTTTCATCTATATATATACATACCATTTTAACTATATCAAGCAACATTGTTGTACTGTAAATTACAAATCGGTTGTTTTATAAACCCGTATTTCACAATAACTAGGTTAAGGAGATTTTGGGGGACTGACTAAGTGATGCGCGGCGTCTTGCAAAATGGGTCAGGTGTTACGCGCGCTGTTGTAACGACGACGACCGAATGCAGGTAGCAACAGGTTGCGGGAGGCCTACGTGGCGGTGACTAATCATGAACTTGTACTAATCCATGCATGTGAACGAACGAGAACGGTAGGATGGAGAACAGGATGATAGAAAACGGATAAAACACTCACCAAC
The DNA here is from genome assembly GCA_034695005.1 of Cryptops parisi. Classification (NCBI taxonomy): domain Eukaryota; kingdom Metazoa; phylum Arthropoda; class Chilopoda; order Scolopendromorpha; family Cryptopidae; genus Cryptops; species Cryptops parisi. Next base: position 4,599 of record JAQIWH010003166.1, on the reverse strand, counting down.
ATACGCATCCGAGCCACGCAGGGTGCCGCCAGACCAGAGCGGCGCCGGGCCTGCACGAGACTGAGCCGACTCCTACCTACCTCGATGTGTAGCAGGCCTAACATACAGGGCCATTTGGTGCCCGAGCCACGTTGGGAATACAGATCGCCCGGCTGGTCCTCAATGGCATGGGTATTGATCGAACCGGAGGACACCAGCCAGGCATCGACGTCCTCTGGCATGGCCCGGAGCGCTCGGGCCAGAGCCAAGAAGGTCTCCGCCGATGCGGACACCAAGACGGCCAGCGAGGCCTTTTCTAGGATAGGCGGAATATCATCCATGGCATGGAAAAAATGGGGAACGAACCAACGAAACAGGGCAGCGTGGCAATGGCGATGAACACGTAAACACGACTGACCAGGGAAAATGGAGAAATGAACATTCTCGTGTGGTGACCCGGAAGTGTTAATTAATTGTGAAAAACCGGACAACTAGGTCAGGATTGGAGGACCACTATAGACAGGAGTCTATAATTGGGTCGTTGCTATGAATAGGAAACAACCTTTCACCCGAGGGGGGGGGGCTGATGCTGGATTTTTGCATTGCACCTGTGCATAAGTGGCGAAAAAGGGGAAAGGAGTGACGTGTGACGCACGACCAGGAAGGAACGGCGCAAGGCGGACGTCGGCCAGCATTCCAGTGGCAGAATGGTCAAGCACTGCAGTGTCCACAAAGACACAAAGACAAACTTGGCATTCCTCACTCATGACGTCGGACCCTACCTGTTATAACCGCCGGACGGGGCAGTGACGCGGCGATTTTGGTGGAAAGAAACGAAAAGAAGAAGAACACGACAAACGAACAGACCAAACGAAATTAACAATGTGAGAGGGAAGGAAGTATGAAAAAGCGAAAAATAATGAAGCAGCGATAGAGATGCAGAAGACATCGAACTGGACGTCATAAATGCCAAATTATGTGTAACTTGACTCTAGTTGGGTGTGAGATTTTGAATGATTGTTTGATTCAAAGTTTTCATTGATTGTTTGAATGGTTGTTTGATTCAAAGTTGGAGTTGAGGACAAACGAATATGACCATGCTTTTCAAATTTCAACAACAGAATTTATGTTTTATATCATTTCATATATTGTGAATAATAAATATTGTTTTATTTAATAATACTTTCATTAAACAATCTTTTTCACAATACACACCATACTATGGTCCAGGTAACGAGAAAGACCGCGGAAGGAAGCGACTGCCACAGTAGATGACGGGCAGACGATCACGTCTGCTGGGAGGCCGAGACGATATCCAGTCAACTGGTCAGAACTCCTCGCTTTGCATGTCAACGGCAACCTCACCATCAAGATGGTGGTAGTGGTCTCGCAAGAGAAAGACAGAAAGGACACCACGGACCAAAAAAAAACGACAAGGAGATGAAGTACGAATTTTGACTTTATGAAGAGACGACTACAGTCAGGGGACTGTGATTGGATCGCGTGGTGCTCCAAATCTATAAGGGGGTGTGATGTTAGAAATAACAATGGTCAGCAGACGACGTCAGTTGTAGACAAGGGGGGGTCGAGCGCGACGTCAGACAGAGGGCGTGGTTAAATGCGTCACTCAGCAAAACGTCACGCACGCGTTTTTAGACCTACCTGTCTACAAATTTCGAGAACTGAAAAAACCGTTAAAAAACTATTGTCCACCGCGTCACCATATCCGGGTTGCTAATTGCTTTAGCGAACAACAAAAAACTTGCATGGAAAAACGAACAAAAATCCATAAAATCAAGAAAAACAGTGTTAAGATACCAAAAGAAGGTATTAGAAGAAAGATAAATTAAAGACGAACCGAAAGAAATGACTTTTGAACGTTTTGTGTTATGTTTCGACGAAGAACAGTTTCGAAAAAAAGTGTTAAAATAACGGATAGTCGAACATCCGAAGTGTTTTTATGATTTAGAAATAAGTTTAGTTTTAAGTATTTTTACGTTTAGAAAATAAGTTTAAGGATTTCTAGGAGACAGCAGCGCAGCAAAGTGTGAATTGTATAAGTAAAAAGACGTGATGGATGAGTTTTAGTTACAGAAAACCAAACAGAACTGTAGCGTGAGATGAATGTAATATTGTGATGTTCAGGGAACTACAGGCAATCTTTACACGATAAATATAAAAGTTGTTAACGAACGAGTATGCGGCTGGCTGTATGTACTACGGAGTTATTAGAATTTTCTACTATTGTCGTTTTGCTAAGGTTACGTTTTAAGCACATTACTGAGTGGCTGTTTTTGCATAAGTTCATAATCTGTTTTGTCATTAATTTAAGAACAAGCTGAGCTGCTCGTGGCTCGAAGAAAAAACGGGAAATGAAAGATAGTGTAGTTTTCAAACAATTTTATTATTCTTAGTTTAGAGGTGTGTCCGGACGGAACAAGTGGCAAGCTTGAGACACTGAAAACGTAAAAATTTCATTCATTAGATTTATTTAAACAACCTCTCAAAAATCATAGCGTGTAAAAAAGAAAAAAACCTAAGCCTAAACAGGCCTATAGGCAACGAAAGTGGACTAACCTATGGTTAAATTAGGTCTACCGGGTCTATGACGATGGGGTGTCGTCGTCGGAATAAAGATTAGCCGAGCAGCAACCAACGGCAACCCACCCAACCCAACCCAACGCAACGCAACGCAACGCAACGCAAGAAGAACGACGGAGGCAGACACACAGACAAGAGAGTACTCTTGGAGGTCAGCAGACTTTCTCACGACGACAAGTTCTGCCCTGCTGCCTGACTTGACTTTCGTGCATCTTCAAAATCAAAAAAGACTTTGGCGTTTTCGTTCTTCAAGACTTGATCTCGACAGAGGTGTGCTCGCTCGACCACGACGAAGAAGACGGTCCGGCGCCTCAGCTTGCCGAGCCTAGGCAACGGCTGCACGATACTCACCTCACCCACCGTACTATGGACGGTCGGTCGGTCCAGGTTAGTCGTTGGAGGACACATGGTTTAGCCCTAGTGCTCGTTTTGCCAAAATAACTCGTGTTATTAGAACACCGCTGCGATACTGATGTTTTTTATAGTGTGTTATTAGAACACTGCTGTTCCATACCGATGTTTTCATAGCCAAACTTATGGGTCACGAGTAGAGTGTTGTTCTTGAGATTCTTTGGGTATTATGTTGTAACTTGTGTTTTTAAAGTAACGAACGAAGGTGGAGAGTAGTTAAATTTAATACGTACCTAATCGTGGGTTTTTTACTTTTTGTGTTGTTTCCGGGTAGAAGCCAATTGAACGTGTGGAGGAAAGGAGTTTTGTTTTGTTTTTTATCTTGTGCTTTGCTTTTCTACGAGCTTGTGGAAAGGAAAGGAATTTCCAATATAGGGAATAGCTTTGTAATAACTTTGTAGGTCCTTTTTCTAAGGCTGTATTAATGTAGGTTACTAACACTATAATTAATAAGAGGTATAATAATGAGGAATAGTTATTGTAAACATTTTTTGCATATAGAATAAATTAATGTTTATTTTGAAGGTGACAAGTTGGTACGCTTACTATAATAGGAACTAAAATTATTCTATTTTTAGGTGTTGCCAATTTTTCGTTAGAAGCTAATGATGTAATATATGAAAATAGAATTAACAGCCTATATCCTAAAAATACTATGGCTATTCAAGGGTCATTTTGTGAATTTGATATAAAATAAAATAGGCAGTTGAAATTGTTTGAGAAATAAGAATAAAAATAAAGGATACTGGGTTAGAAATAGTTACTAATCTTAATAAAATAATAATAATAATTAATCAATGTTCTGTCTATAGTTTAATAAGGTAATATCTGTTTTGGGGATGGAAGGATTGATATTAATTATATCATTCTTAGGCTTACAAGACCTATAGTTATTTTTTTATTTTAGTTGGAAGATATATTTTTTTATCTAAATAATATGTATAAGCATTTGTCAGTAATGCTTTTGAGACTGGAAGTTCTTGGTTTAGGTTTTTCAGTTTTGGTTATATTTTTAATTTTTTCTGTTTGTGAGGGCGCTGTTTAATAGTTATATTTGTAGCCTACGTTCTTTTGGTTCTGATTATTTTAATAATTTTTGTAATTTACGGTCATAATTTTTTTTATATTTGGATTGATTATTAGTATTTCTTTTATTGTTTGATATGAATGTTATTTTTTATTTATATTGTGCTGCTTGATCTGCTTAGTAATTTAGGTATATGGGGTTTAAGCAACGAATTAGGCTTAGATATATTATTTGGAAGTTTAATTTGAATAGGGAGGTCTTATGTTATTATTACTTTTTTTCGGCAGCAAGATCTTGGGTTCGTGGGTACCCCTGACCTGACCAGGATATCAGTTCTTCCGCCTAATGTAATGTACATTACTACGTCGATTACACACGCGAATCTTAATAATAATAGGAACAATAACATTTTTATTAAAGGCTTTTATTTAGTTCACTCTGTGTGTGTGTGTTACACTACACTCAAAATGTTCGTAAATTGGAAGCTATTTTTGACCTAGTTCACGATGTCCAATCGACTTGAAATTTTGCATATTTACGTATTTGTGGATATAATTTATGGATATATCAAATTAAAGTTG
>JAQIWH010003165.1:0-21053 GCA_034695005.1 Cryptops parisi | reverse complement strand
TTTAGATTTTTTAATTTCGCACATTTTGACAAAATGTGCTTAAATATATATGTATTGTTTTTTGCAGGATATGAACAAATATATGAATAAGTTTGAAATTTATAATTTATAGTTTTTATCGTTATGTTATGAATATTATGAAAAAATATATGAATAATTACAAAAATGAAATTAAAAATTTATTTCATTGATGGTGCATTACTTTTGTCCACGACCTGTGCTTTGTCTATGGAAATGGTGATAAAGTCACGCACCATTGTAAAATTTAGTTTACAAATTACATGTTGAATTATAATGTTGAAATTTATAATTTAATAAAACAAGTTTCTTATATTTTTCATGATTTTTTAACTGTAACTAACTTTTTAACTACTCATTAAAATTGGGTATTAAATCTTTGCTATGATTAACGTTTGGAAAAATATATATAAAAAAATTGGTTTTTTGTGTTAGTTTACAAAAGATTTATTTTAATGTTTGCTATGATTTTTTTATGTAGTGTGTTAGTATAATAACGCAGTAATTGTTCACAAGTTTGTTGGTTGGTCATTAAGCAGCTGTTTTGATGTGTTGATGATAAACAGCTAACGTGTAATTTAGAAACATAAATTCTCTGAAATGCTGGCTCAAAAACGCGGGTTAGTGTTTTTTTTTTAAATAATTGCTCACTTATTATACAACAATCCACGTGAAAGATTTTTATCAGAATAATTATTGCCAAAAAAAAAATATTTTCATAACATTTTTTATACATTAAATGTTTTGCAGTAACATTATTTTTGGCCATTCAGTTTCTTATGGTGCGTCACTTTTGCAATACCGTTATGTTTAAATATAACGGAATATTAATATGAAATTTAATATGAAAATTAATAAAATTTATAGTTATTAATACCTGTTTCTAGTTATAACGAAGGTAATATAATTTTATAATTTTGATTACGCTATGATACTCACTAGTTATGTTAATATGTTGGACAAAAGTTGCGCACCATTTGAAAGTGATTTTGTTTTCTTATGGTGCGTGACTTTTGCAACATTTTTTTTTTTTATTATAAAATTTTGACGTTTGTAACATTTTTTACATTTCATTAAAATTTCAAATCATATTAATTTAGTAAAGTAGATTACGCACAAGATTAGGGATAAAATTTCAATGTCCCCGTGGTGACGATTGACATATCGACAATCGAACTTTTGTTTTCGATCACAGAATCACACTTCAATATTAACAAAATTCGAATCTGTTTGTTATATTAATCCATTATCACATGTATCGGTTCATTAACTAATCGGATTAATTTTCAATCAACTACAACCTATTGACTTTCGATTCCATTCATCATCAATTGACTTTTACAATTCCGTTAGTCGACACTCGTATCCCGAAACTCGATTCTCGAGACCTGAGGCTCTTTCCTATGTATAGATATATACAATATTTTTTTTCTCGCAATTTTTTTTCATTAAATTTTTTATATCGTGTGTATGTTATGTGCCTAGCGCTGTGGGTCATTTTCTTTCTCCATATACTATGGTGCCAACACGCGGTCGTTTAAATACTTGATGAAGCGACGACTTGCAATCCACCTGTCACACCTTCATCATGTGCAAGCCGAAGTTCCCAGGCTGGTGCACTTTTCAATTATGCATGCACTTTTCTGTAATCCTTCCTCCTCCCCCTTCTCGACTCGTTTTGCCATTGGTTGCTTTCCACTCTTCATTCTTCTCGACTCCTTTTATTTGTAACGTTTCTTCTAAAGAGGAACCGCAATTACGTTGTCTTGTAGCGGCAGTTTTGCCTAAAAATCGCTTTATGGAAAGTTCGTCGAGCGAGTGGTAACTCGAGGCTAAAACTTTTTTTTAATGGCTTTGCATGTTACAGTGTACGCCAAAATTGTTGTGAAGTATTTAGAGTGAGGATTTTATGGTGAAAGTTTACCATTTCTAAAAGATATTGTGCTGCAAGACTCGTCGACTATGTACCGATTAGCCATTTTGAAGTCTGTGGATATACAAATCGTGTAATGTGCAGAGTTGTGGAGAAAAATTTGAATCAATTTTTTATAGGTAAAAAAACAAACAACATAGTGCTTATATGTGTATAAGCACTTGTGAATGTATATAAGCATTGCGAATGTATATAAACTTAAATTGGAACACCTTGTATTAGTGTTTATTGAGGTTTATGATAAAGTGGTTTTTGTGTTGCTGTTTTTTTTATCATTAAACACGTTGAAAAGCTTGTCATGGAAAGGCGTGTATTTTCTTGTCGATATTTCATTTAATTTTTTTTTTGTGTGTGATTCTTTTGATGGAGCGTGAAACGTTTTATTGGCACGTAGTTGACTTCACACATGTGTTGTAATGTGAAGGTAGGAAATTCTGTCTTGACGTGTGATTTCTGAAGGATTCGTTTTCACTGAAAAAGTATACGAAAAAAAAAGTGGAGAACCATCTTTAATTTTGCAATCCCTGACGTATTGGCATCTACAAACATGAATTTCACGATCAATATTGACAGCCCAAGGGGGAAGAAAATGCTCGTTTGAGGTCGCTGTTAAAATTTTTTTACTACTACTACTACCACTTCTTCTTTTTGATGTCTATAAATAAAGTTTTGGGTATCGTAAGGTTTGGCCTTTGATATTAAAATACAACTACGATGCGAATTTTCTATATAAAAAAATTCATGTTTTTAAATATCATAACAGATGATGTAATATCTGTGGTATAGGCTCCAACCTGCATGTCGGAACCATGTTTTATTATTTTTACTTTTTTTATACGAATTTTTATCGAATTTCAAGAAGTGGTATATTTTTTATTTTTATTTTGATGTATTCAGAAACTAAAAATATTCAAATTTTAAAATTATAAACATTATTTTCAAATTTAATTTTATAAACCAGACAGTCTTGTCTCGTCTTTCTCAAACAGAATTGGCTGTATGAACGTTGAATGTCTTGGTCGATAGAAATACTAAAATTTTCGAGAATGAGAATAATAATAATAATAATGGAAGCTTCTCTTTATTGGGATTTAGTCACAAGCCAATTTTTGATGGCTTCCTCCTCCTACCCCCCTCCTCTTTCCCACCAACCCGCTCCAGGTATTATGGGCTCTCGAGTTTGATGACTCTGTTGACAGCTTGATTCGCATTCACTAATCACTGGATCAACTGACTGCAAATTCATCAACTTGCCTCGTTTTCATCACCTACCCCTAGAATCAATCGACTTTTCCCCTCCTTCTAATCCATCAAAACTTAATTTTTCTTTTTTCACTTTCGGTTTCTTGGAACTAACAAAAATGCTTCTTGGAACTTCCAAAATGCGTTTTGGAACTTCCAAAAATGCTAGTACAGTACAAGAAAGACAAAAAATTGGGAGATAGAGGAAAAGATGGGATAAACATCACGTGGTCTATACACTATTTTCCACTTCGCCACGGGCCAATGGACCAAGAGAAAAATCCTTGGTGTTATTTGGAAGTTCCAACTTTGTTTTGCCGTTGCTTTCTACTCTTTTCTGCTTCTGTACTTTTCTGCTTCTGCACTTTTCTGCTTCTGCTGCTTTACCACAACCACCACCACCACCAACTGCCTTTGTCATGTTCGATCAATGGTTGCACCTCAAGTTCAACATACCTCGTCAGCTGCCAACTCGTTTCATCCAGTCTCTCACCCTTCTTTCTCATCATCCTCTTTTTCCTCCTCCTTTTCCAACCCCCACCCCCTCTTTTATCTTCCTCCATGTTTTTTTCTTCTTCTTCTTCTTTCTTGTACGTCTGGAGGAAATGAAAGCTCGCTAGTGTGTAGGGTCGGTTAATTTTTCAGTATTGCTTCTGCGTCTTGGTACAAATTGCCGGGTATCAAGCTTCACTCGCGTGTCCATTTTTTTCTTCATTTCTACTACTACCACTATCATGTTTGTTGCTGTAATCGCCGGTGTTGGTATTAGTAGTCTACCACTGAGAATCGTATTCTTGTGACGGTTGGTTACGTGCAGGTCAACCGAGACGTGACCCGTGATAACGGATAATTGGCTACTGGTGGTGGTAGTGGTGAAATTGTTTGTCATTTCGATTGCAACATGGAGTCCCATCGTCGTTTGCGTGTCTTGTTTTTTTGTGTGTTGTTGTTGCGAAAGTTGAATCGTGATGGTGATAGAGATAGTAGAGACTAGTAATAGATTGTATGGCAATGAAAACGTAATAATTATAGTAGTGTAATAAACGTTTATCGTTGAATAGGTCTTGTTTTTTTGAATGGAGAGGGTTGAGACCATTGAGAGGACGGATAAAAATCTAGAAGTTGTCAATTGAGTGTTGGACAATGGAAACTAGAAATTTATTATGGGTTTAGTTCAGTTCAGTTCAAATTGTTTATTTCCACGCAGAAAATGAAATAATGATACAAAGGACATATATTTTGATTCAGAAAGAGTTACAAGATCTACGCAGAAATTGGCGGTTATTATTGGGTGGTTATGAATGGTGGTTTAACTTTTTTCTGCATTTGTAAGAAGAGAAAGGTCATTTATTCGTATGTGTCGTTGAATTAATAAGTTATTCAGAAAATAATGCACGTTTCGTTTAGTGACATTCAAAACCTTATACAAACGTGCATTATATTCCGAACAATTTATGTCGTTAAACTATTGACAGTAAAGATATGCAAAATTATGGTATTATTTGAATATACTAATCCTGTCTTACTCTGTATATTTAACACATAATATAATTAAAAATTATTTTTAGTTTATGTTTTAATATACGTACAGTACGAATATACCTAAAAAGTGTTTATAATAACTATTAGCTACCGGTACCTTATATTAGATATTTAAAATACACGAAGACTTCGATTTATGCGAAGCTAACGTTTTGCAAAAAACTTTACATAAATCTAGATGAAATATTTAGTCAAGGACCAGCCTTCAGCGTTAAGTCACTCGTGTACCAATTTGCAAAAACACATAATAACAAGATTTCTCGCCTATAACGAGCATCTGGGAGAATTTCTCTCGTCTTATATTAGCGACATCGTATATAAAGAACTTTCATAAGTTAAGAACTTATAACAAAACTACTTTAAATTTCATCAAAAAAATGGTCAAGTTAACCAAGAGCGACATCTTTTGTCACCATGTTGATGCTAAAAACTTAAGCGTCCCCAACGTGTGATAACAGAACGGTTTAAGAAGCACGTTGTCTCATAAATCTTGATGCTGCACAAAAAATATCTTTACAAGTAGGAAAAAAAAACACAATACAAACTTAAAACCCTATTTGATCCTTGGCAGAAGAATGGACCTAAAAGCGTCCGCAATTAACGCAATCCACTCTTCGTTGGTCGGCTTAAGAGTGGATGTCGTCGTCGACACGTCCGAAGAAATTCCTTAGCGAGTTGGTAGCAAAGAACATGATTAGCTCTTACACGAGACACCCTTTACAATGTGGGACACTGGCGCCAAATGGAAAGTTTTGTTCTTGTTGTTGTTGAGGAGGCTACCACCACCATTTTTATTATTGGCGAGAATCTTCTTTATGCTTGAAGACTTCTCCTCGTTCTTATACAGTACTACGGCGTTCCTTTTACGACAGCTCGACTTTTTCGTTAATGACTCGACAGTGCTAATTTAGAAAATGCCAAATGCGACAGGGTCACCCTGAGGCACGAGTCGTTTCGTAGTAATGGCCCCCATGATGCTTTGTCGTCGTCTTGGTAACGGGGACGTTGCAACGTTTTCTGTCTTCAATCCACTGTCTTTTGTCAGTAGTCGCTCTAGGTTTTCTTATACCGTTCCCTAGGTGTTTGCAACAAACCGCTTTTCGTGTTTAGTCTGCGCCAACGCTGCTGAGTTTAATCAGTTATTTCTCTTGCTTCTGCCACCACTATTACCACCACCACCATCAAGACATATCCTCCTTTTTTTCTTTTTTTTTGATCACCCCCCATGTATCTTCTTTCTGCAATTGACAAGTTATATATGTTGGAACCACTTAAGGTGCACAGTTTCTTGACAGTACGTGTCGAAGTTTTGTTTTTTTCTGGTAATTGGTCACGGGATTCGTACTGAGACTTATATCTAGGAATCCGTACATCGTTGGGGATTTAATTTTTCTTTTAAACTGGCAAGTTTTTTTCTTTAAAATATAATGAATCTTGGTGTGATTTTATTTTTTTTACTTTGCGGTTTAAAAGCACCTCAGGGAGTGTAAACCATTTGTCAGAAAAATTGGCAGAATTAGACAGATTACCTTTTTGTGTTTGTTTTGAAGATGACGAAGGAAACTTGTTATGCTATTCCTCAATTCATGGAAGTTCCTTATATGCGGTTTATAATATACGATTGAATAACTCCAAGATGCTCGTTTATATGCATAAAACATTTATTATGCAAGTTTGTGTAATGTTGCACAAATCACTAAATCGACACTCTGCTACCACTTCGAGGGAATTGGTAGCAGAGTATTTCCTTACATGTGCGATTTACGCGATTTGTGAGTACATATCTAAATTTAACAAGGTTTTATTGAATCGCAACTTACACATGAATGCAGAACCTCCTATACAAGACAACGCTATAATCTGTATTTAAAAACTTTTGATAATTAAATTTTCTAGTAATTAGTTAAAAGCTTTAAGCGAAACTTAGCTTCAACCCACACTGAAGTGATCTTTAATTGTTGAGTATGATGTTGTCAGAACATCTAATTATTGTAAGAACCAAACGTTGCTTAAGAATTGCTTCTAAGTAGGCAAAGACCAGAAGAATGAAAGCAAAAAAACAAAAAGTTTAGCAAAACAACCAAGACGGAACAATTATGTCTTGTCTTAGTGGTAATGGGCAAAGGCAGAAGAGGCCAAGTTCATTGATTTTGTTGGCTTGTAGCTGTAGCAGTAGTAATTTCTGTAATGTTAAGGTTGCTTGGGTCTCCCACAAGTTAAGTGGTTTCTCTTGCTCTTACATCTAATTGTGGTCGTTCATCGGTGACCCCGAGTTGGTTTGAACATGTAAATCAATGCCCGATTACATTACCACATGGCCTTAAACACCAACCAGAAGGAAAAGCAGTCTTCCTTTTCTATAAAGTTCTCAACTAATTTAACAATGTCTTCATAAGGATTTGCCTTATTTTTTGGGTTTCCTCTTGTCTAGAACTTTAAATTTTCTTGTTTATATCATGTTTGCAGATGATTTTTGTTGTTGATAGGGGCTTGACGTGCAATAATTACCAAAGTTCATCCAATAAACTGTTATGTTTCTTAGTGCTATTGCCATACAGCGAGTTCTTACGATTATATTTAGTTATACGTGTAGATAGTCTTCGATTTATGCGAAAATTATGTTTTGATAAAATCGTGTTTCTTAAAATCTTAATTATTGAAATTCTCATAAAATGGAGAAAAAACTATGAATCCTGGATTATTCCGGGAAATTCCAGCTTACCACACATATATTGTGGTAGAAACAAAACAATTTATTACCGCATAGAATTGCATAATAGCGACATTTTGTCTCACATGACAAACATCTAAAATGATTTTTCTCGTCGCATAATAGTGAAATTGCATATATATATATAATTAAAATATAAATTTTTGTTGAATATAAAAACAAATGAATATACAAAAAACTAAAATTTGTTCAGTCGCTAGTACATTACATCACACAATCGCAACGAATTTATTTCTCCATTTGCGAACATCTGGTGAACTTTTATCCGCAACTTGCGTTGATATTTCACTAAAATTACGTATACGGCACTCGCATAAATCGAGTGCTTCCTGTATAATATCATAATTTTTGTCATTGGTTTTTGTTGAATATTTTTTATTTTTCCATGTTATGCACATCTTATTCTTCATAAAAAAAAACTTTTGAGTTTTTAAAATAAAATGAAAATGATATGTAGATTGATGAAGTTTTATCTCCAAAAAAAAAAAAAGGGGGATGATAGAAAAAAAATGTTCCCCTTAATGCAAATTAAAATTCATGAAGGTGCCATTTCACATGGCAATGTTTCCATCATTCCCTTAGTTGAAGGTCTCAGCAGGAAGGCGAATGCGATTCTACCCAACGAGATTGGGATGAATTTTTAACGCCATACATGACAACCTATAGTGTCTATAGGACAACGATGATGATGGGGTTCTGATGGAATTTCCCCCGGATTAGGGTTGAGACGAGTTGACATTTTTCGGCAACGCTTTTGCCAAGAATCACACATTAGCCAAAGTTGGGAACAAAAAATTAATAAATCCTGGGATAATAGAAGAGAGGGTGCCGAGATAACCGGAACTAGATGTTGGAATATTTAAATAGGTGTTAGTCGACTATGAATGATTAATGATGATGATGTGGGAGAAGTGAATTAAAACACTTGAATGGGGGAACATTTGAATTCAATTATATCGTGCGCGTTTATAAATTTGGGGTGTTTTATGTGCTTGAAATTGATTCTGAAATTTTATTCAGTGTATTTTTCATACTCTTCATATTAGCTTTGCTTGTGAGTTGAGTTTGTGAGTGAACGAGCTGGTAAATGAACGTATAATGCTATCTACAGTTGTTTATAAGAATATACTGTATAATTTTTAGTCGTATGGTGGACACCCTGTATATTTAAGTGCACTGTTTTTTGGGTTTTTATATAGAAAAATACATTTTAATTTTACAAAAAAATTAAACAATAGATAATTATTTATACGTGGTGTTACGTGTCGTGAAAATTCGCATGAATCTAAAATCGCTTATATCGAAAATCAACACGATGTGGCAGTGCCTCAGCGTTCAGTAACCCTATTCCACGTACGAAATCGCATAATTACGAAATTTTATCATATCACCAGTATCTAGGAAAAATATTCTTGTCTCATTATAACACAATATCATATTAGGAACTCGCATACGTTGAGGAAATCCTGTATTCTTATTTTTAGTTATGATAGGATTTTTGTATGAAATTCAGGAAATGGTTTTTTATTCGTATACAGATTTTTATCATCAAGAGTACGATATGAAAATACCTTCGTATTTATGTCATCCTGAGACTTTCAATTTGATATTTGATATTTATTACAATTTAATATTTATTATAATTTTATACATTATATAATACATAGTCACGAGAAGCTAAATAACGTATAGTTATAAACAAATTTTTCATGCAGACACTTAGCATTTTATCATAAAGCATTTCCTATATAATTTTAATTACCCTTATACACGGTGTGTTTAGACGATTTTGTCATTTTGGTTTAAATTTTATTTCTGTCTACACATAGAAGAGTGGTTCAAATTTTACTTGTATTAATGCTCTTTATATTAGTTTCACTTTTGAGTGAGTGAGTTTGTGAGTGAGCGAGCTGGGAATTGAACGTATATTGCCATCTACTGTCGTTTATGAGAATATACTGTATAATCTAATGTACAAAAAGAACACGCATAAAACGAGAACTGTATGAGTGCTTCGCATAATTCAAAAACCGCATAAGTCTAAAAATGTGCACAAAAAATTGCATATATAAATGATAAATAAATCGAAATTTGCAGAAATTAAAAATGGAGTTACTTAAAACTCGCATAAATCAAATATAGAATTGCTCAACGATAAATTGAAACTTGCATAAATCGAAACTTGCAGTAATAGAAAATGGAATTACTCAAAACACGCATATATTGAAGATCGAAAATTACTCAAAAGATTTGCATAAATTTTAATTCGCATAAATCGAAACGTGCAGAAAAGAAAAATGGATTCTTTGCATTATGTAGTTACATACAGTATATCTGTATATGACAATTTATAAATACGTAACATTATAAAATAAAATAAAATAAAATAAAGAGTATGCTAGAAAGGCATTTTAATTAATGTACTTGTTTGTATCTGAGGTTACCTATTGTGGTTTATTTTCATTTTATTTCAGTCGTACGGATTTATATTTTTTTCTCTCCTCTATATCAAGATGATACTTAATTTTGTGTTTATTATTCACTAACGACTTCCGTGTTTTAGTAATCAATATAAACTAGGTTAACGAAAAAAAATTTACCATACAAAACTTCAGTGGGTTTTACTGTCAGGTTTAATAAACAAATTGGGTCGTTAAATTTCTTTTTACGAGCCTACTTTCATTACCAACGTGGTAAGGATTGTAATTGCATTCTCTGTATAAATGACCAAAACAGGAAGAAAAACAAAGAAAAAGGGGGTAAAGAAACAGAACGTAAAGAAAAACAAAGAATAAAAATGTTAACGTAAAATAATACTAAAAAAAAAATGGCGGTGGTGACGACTTGAAAAATGCTTTTTGAGTCGTGAAAACGATATATACTTTTGCACGAATCGAAACTAAAGATCTCGTTCCTTTTTTTATTATCTTCTATTTTTTTTTTCGCTTTTACTACTTCATTTTGCGTTAGAATAGGGAGAGAAAAAGGGGGTGGGTGGCATGATCATTACAGGCGAGTGCGTATAAGGCACTCTGCCAAAAGATAATCCTGGCTGTCTAGTTTTGAGGATAGGTCGTTGAAATGTTCTATGCTGAGTTACGATTTGACAGCAAAAGGGTTACATAATGATGCTGATGCATTGCGATAAGTAGGGGTGGAAGAGAAGGAGGAGGGGTTGGAATTCACCTGAGTCGTTTTCTATTCCCCCATTGGTCGACGAAGGGAGTTTGAATGGGGGTTTCGTTGAAGGGGGGGTCGCAATCGTTCTATTGGATCGAATCCAGCTGTTATGAAAGATGAGGGCAAGAACGATTTGAACCTTACAGAGAAGGAACAGTTACTCCTTTTTTATTTATTTTATTTTTGGCTGAGGAAACGATGAAGTTGAGGGTTGTTTTTTTTTATATGTAACTATATAAGGAAAAAATTTTTTTTTCATTATCTTAATATCTCGATGTCACCAAGTTGGTAAAAAGATCGATTGAATCACTCATATGGTTGGCTAGGGTGAAATAAGATTACAATTTCAAAACTCGTTTTTTTGTTGGAATGCTGTTCGTAATGGTATTTTTAAAATTAAACTAAATATAAAGTTAAGGTGTTTGTGTTTATTTGTCCGTGAAAGAATCTTTCCGTGACAATTACATAATACAAATGGAAAACCATAACGTAACTGCAAACGAAACAATATCTCCACGTATTATAGTACGAGTTACCTACTTGTACATATACTACTTCTACTTATAAGACTTGTAGGCCACTTCATATAATAAAACAAAATAACGGTTTTGTTATTGTACCTTTTATATTAGCTTTACTTGTGCGTTTGTGAGTGTGTGAGCAAGTTGAAAATTGAACGTATACTGCTATTTACAGTCGTTTATGAGAATATAGTGTATAGTCCAATGATCCAAAATAAGCATAAAATGAGAACCGCATAAGTCCTTCACATATAAACCAAAAACCGAACAAGTTCAATTGTAAAAAAAAAAAATTGAATATATAAATAAATAAATCGAAAATTGTAGAAATCAGAAATGGAATTGCTCAAAACTCGCATGAGTCAAATATCGAATCACCCAACGATCGCATAAATTTAATTTCGCCTAAATCAGATTTTGCATTAATCAAAATTGGCATAAATCGAAATGTGAAGAAATCGAAAATGGAATTACTCTAAATACGTATAAATTGAAATATTGAAATTACTGAGAGATTGCATAAGTTTTAAGTCGTGATTTGGAGATAAAGATGCATAAAAATGGAAATCTCGATTTATGCGATTTTATTTTATATTTCGCTTCATTATGCTACGAATGTTTTCCCATAAAGGGCTGCTTATGGGCTGCTTAATTTAAAAAAAAAAAAATCAAAAAAAAAACCAAGGACATCCTGTACATGGCTTTTGCACTTTTTGGTACAATGAAGGATCTTGTAGATGCAATACGAATATGACAATTCTTGACACTATACTTCATCATTTTATTTTATTACACTTTTTCTTTGGTACATTTTTTTTTAAAGTGTAAAACTCTCGTCCACGAACCAAGTACTGAATCGTGCAGAACTTTCCAACCAAGTACGAAACTGCTTTGTCAAAGCAAGGAGGACACAAAAAACACAACAAAAGGCACAATAGCGAGACATTACGCGGGAGATGGTCTTCCCCAGAGAGTAGACAATAGCGAATGACAAAATAAAAAGAGGACACACACACACACACAAAAAAAAACACATTTTCTACTACTGTTGGCTAAGGCGTTCGTTAACTTGCTCGACTTCGGACGCCACCACTACCAAACGACTGAGTACTACTATTTTTTTTTTTGTGGAAGTCTTTTGTTGGCGCCACTGAATTCTGTTACCCCCCTCCTTCGTGTTTCTTACCCCCCTTTTTTCCTTTTCGCTCCATTCACTCCATTGGTAGCGATCAATCGTTTCTTCAGCGACCGTGTCCGGAATCGTCGTCTGTTGGCACCCAAGTCGACTGCTATCTCTGCCAAAGAACGACCTTCCTATCTTGACTTGGATTTTATTTTTTGTCCTTCGTCCATCTTGCTGGTCTTGATTTCTTTTCTTCGTTTTAAGATCCTTTTGTACGGTTTTTTTCCCTTTATTGCGTGGGAGTGATTAGTATACTACTGTAGAAATCTTATGTTGCGTTGATATGTATCGCGAGCGTTGCGATGATATGGAAATTAATTTATAGTCATATATTCAAACTATAGTTTTTCTTCATTTGAATTGAAATGAGCACATTTTGCAACATTTTAAAAATCGTTCACATTAATTTTTTTAAAATTTTATTTTTACATTCTTTGCATTATTTTTTACAATCTTTTTATTTTAATTTTTTTTTTAAATTTTTTTGTTTAAGTTTTTTTTATTTTTTTCATTTTTGTTTATTTTATAATTTTTGTTTATTTTATAATTTAAGTTTATTTTTTAAATTTCATTTTATTTTATTTTTAAATTTGTAAGTTTTTTATTTTGACATTTTAAATTTTTTTAAAATTTACATAATTTGCGCTGTTATGCTGGAAAGCCTTTAAAAGCTGTAGCTAAGCGCTGTGTTATGCTGGAAAGCCTTAAAAAGCTGTAGCTAAGCGCTGTGTTATGCTGGAAAGCTTACAAAAAGCTGTAGCACTGTGTTTTGCAGGAAAGTGCTACAAAGCTGTAGCTTTTCTGTGTTATACAGAGAAGTATTTAAGTTTGTTGCGCCAAGATAACAGTAAATTGTATGCACTGTACTGTAATTGTTGTGTAGTGTGTGAGTATGCATGTATGTATGTTACTGGCAATGTATAGAATCCAGGCATTCTATACGATGCTTAGCCTCTTTTGGCAAAGTATGAAATGATATTCTTGTATACTGTACAACTGCTTAGGTTAGTTAAGGCTGTCAAAGAAATTTTCTTTAAAAATAGTCAAAATTTAAACCTAACATAAATTGTTAATAACGTCCAATGCATACCATTTACTATTTATAAATTTTATTTTAATTTTAGTGTGTAATATTCTGTTTGAAACTGGTGTTTCAAACAGATTTCAACTCATGTTTTTATAATTTTTTTTTCTCTATTTTTGTGCGAAAATCATAGCATATGTTAGGCAATCTTATAAAAAGTGCTTAGCCAATTGCCAATTTTTAAGAGAAATAGTTGTATTATAATCTCTCTATGTATTTACTTCTTGAAACAAACAAATAGTAAAAAGATGCTAATTTTCATACATTGCCTAAAACAAACTTGATATTTTTTAAAAAAAAACTTATGGATGAACGGCTGATTTCTCTACAATCCCTGTAACATATACTACTGTAATTGTACAGAGTGATTGAATATCAACTATTCCTAACTTTCAGAGGTTATAGATGACATGTAATGAAATACATATTAACAATACAATATTTTGGAAATACTTCCGTATTAGTTTGTAAATATAGTTTGGAATATAGTTTGGAAATACTTCCGTAATGAGATACTTTGAAGTATCTATGACGTTTTAGTAATGCATTGTTCCGATAGCGATACTCATATACCAGCTAGAAATGAATCAACACGTTATATTCACGGAATTATTTCCGAGCTATAGTTCATTAGTAAAATATGTTTTATTACATGCCCGCTAACGTTATATTCCACATTGAGTGTGTTTGGCGTATTCGTTTCCTGTGATTCCATTGTATCTCGTTACCGAAGTACTTTCGGATAATAGTTTATACGAAATGAAAGTTTCATTACACGGGCTCTATCACCACTATGTAGCTTTTGAATAATTATTCTGAATCACCCTATGTGTGTGTATACATATCACATACACACAAATAACACCCTGCTAATAAAAGCTTGCCAGCATACTGTATTATGATACTTTCATTATCTACGAAGGGTTCTTCTAAGTCGATTTTTCTTTCTCAACATAATCATCGATCCACAAACGATTAGCCCACGGCTAAGCTTTCAAGTGTAACACGATAGTTAATTGCGTTTTCCTGGATACATTTTTGCTCTTTTTCTTTTCCGAAATTTTAAAATATTTTTCTACCCAATTTTCCTGGTACTTGAGACAAGCACGCGAAAAGTTTATTGCGGTCCATGTTTAGCTAATTAGCGTCGTTGGACTCCTTTAATCCATCGTCTTTTCCCCCAAACCAATGTTTACCTCTTTTTCACTTGACAATTTACAAAACACTAACAACCACCCATTTAATCTGTCAGAAACGTCCACTTTAAACGGATAATCACGTGAGCAGTACAAACTTTTACACGCGTTGTTCACACCACTTGGAAATTTTCTCTTTTAAAATAAAAAACAAACCTTGCCTTTCCTTAATTATCAACTTCTTTATAAACGTTTAACGATTGTTTTTATGGTAAAATGAACGAATTTATTATTTTAGTGCCGTTTTTCCAAGTCTAGGGATTGTGTGATTTTTATTTGCAGTTTTAATAATAAATGACTTCCTTGTGGGTATTAGCGTAAGAACGTTAATCCTTTATTGGCAACAAGAATCTCTTTTCGGGTTCATTGTATTTCTTCAAATGCAACTTTGATCGGATTGGATTAGGGTATCGATTTTTTGTTTTCATTGCGACGCGCAGATTGTTTTAACATGATTTAAAAATTGTACTTATTTACACACAAAATTATACTAAATACATATTTATTACTTTATATTAGGTTATATTTATAGTTAATATTTATTGTTTGTATTATTTGTATTATTTGTACAAAAAAAACAAAACGAATTACAACAAGGGAACTTTCTTATTATCTCACTGCTACTTTGGGTATTGTTAAAACCAGACGCTGCATTTATTTTAGGGACAATAAGATAATATAATATTAAAATTTTAATAAATATAATCTTCTAAAATAAAATCACAATATTAAATCGTTTGGCAGCCTACAGCTACTGGCATTTTCACACTGACTTCGCGTGAACTCCTTTTTATTTTTATAACAGTGGATTTCAGACGTGTCCATTACTGAGTCAATGGACAATGATAACAAGAAAATAAGTTATAATTTTTTAGATATTTTTTAGAACTAACTAGCTTTACGTTTAATAATGAAGGGCCGCGTGTGAAAAAAATGTCTAGTAAAATTTTTACAATTTTGAGGACAACAAGTTTAAAGATCTGAACTTGCTTTGTTGTCTATGAGTTATTTTACGCGAATATGTTTGCACATATTGTTGTTTTGATTAAAATTATACCTTAACAAGGTAAAATTGCACCTAAAAAATTCGACAATTGCTTCTAAGTCATTTTTGACAAAAATGTTATTTAGCACCCTTTCACACCACGCCCTTCAAATGTATTCAAATTGGTAGTACAATTACACTAACCGATGCTATGTATCATATATAGTTGTATCATTACAAAACTGTCGTAAAGTCCTTTAGCAAGACAATTTGTCAAATATAATCTTGTACAATCCTGATGGTAAAAACTTTTTTCTTTTTCGTGTTTTTTTTTCGGTATACTATGAATGAACGAAAAGACAATGATCATGATGATGATGATGATTGCAAAGGATTTTTTTACGTTTATTTTTTTTTCTATATATATATCATATGTGAAAGTCTCGTCACGTCTTTTGAGTTTCATTACTAGCAGCATTTTCTTTCATCGACCCAACCAACCTCCATCTTTCTTGATGTCAATCTTTTTTCTTGTAGGTTTTCTGCTTAACTTTCCTGTTTTGTTTTTTTTTGTCTAAAATATATATATATATATAGAAAAGGGTTTGGCTAAAAATCCTACTTGCTTCTAAATGAAGGTTTCATTTGCCGCACTGTTGATTGTGAGATCTAAAAGAAGGAACTTTATTGGTTCTGTTTGGTGCTAAAGAGGAAATTTCCACCGATAGTAGTACACACACTTTCTGGTGGGGATGTGAGCGTTACATTTGCAACGCTTTCACCTCACTTTCACCACAGATTTCGTCGTGTTAACCACCGTGTCGAAATCGAGGCTCCGTGACGTGGGTTTCTGTTTTCGTCCTTAATATACTAGTCTACAGGGTGATCATAAAGGTTTTCCACTTAGCAGCGTTGGCTTCTAGATACCATTGCAATCTTTGGAGCTAGTTAACGTAACTATGCTTGGTTTGTCCTCGATTGATATCAGCGTCCTAATATGTCATATGATAGTAAAAAATTATCTTATAAAAACATTTCATTATCATGTCATAATTAAAGGACCTTGTGTAAATGGGTGTTAATTAAATTTGTTTTGTCAAAAATGATCTAGAAGCATTTTCGAACTGTGTTAGGTACAAAGGGGTCGGTGCAGTAATCGGTCAGTTGCAATTTGTAAACTTTTCGGCATTTTAGAATAGTTCATTTTTCGTATTACACGTAACTAACATAGATGAAATATTAAGAACACGAGGTAGGTAAACAAAATTTAAGAAAAAATTGGCTAAAATATTCTTACAATAAGAACCAGCTTTAAAAGAAAAATTGACAACACGTTTCGGCAAAAATTGGTGATGACCAGTTACTGCACCGAGCCCTTCTTGAATGGTTGAATTGTCGTAAAAGCGTTTTTGAATGTGTTAGGTGCAATTTCTACCTTTCTAACGCAAAATTTTAAGCAAAAACAACATTATGTGCAAAGCTATTAGTGCAAGAAGTGTGAAGTAGCTCATGCAAGGCAAGTTCAGATCTTTAAACGCGTTTTTCTCGAAATTGTAAAACTAAAAACTCTTACACCAGGCCCTTCAATTAAACGCGTATATACGATCTTCATTTAGGCCACCTTTTTTATACAACTATGGCCCACCCTGTAGAACAACACGAGTATTCATTTGAAGTATACTGTATTTTACAATAAAGTAGAAAATGGACAATAGATTTGTTTGTTTTTATTTATAATTATTTTTTCGGTAATTTAATAGTGATGTCCTTGGTGCGAACGTATTTTATTTACAAAAAAAGTGCAATAAGCTTTTAAGTTAAATTATATATAAAAAAAACTTTATTATTATATTAATACGATTACTTTTGGTGATTCTAATCGGTTTAAACATTTGTTCAAGGTGAGATACGTATCAGTTAATGAATTTGTTATTCGGTCAGCATCGTTCCAAGGTTTATCGTTAATCACGTGACTGATGACTTGCTAAGGGCTTCGTATACTATATTGTATGATGCTATATTATATGGTAGCTTTATGGAATGTAGATTAAAAATATAGTTAATAAGAATGTATAGCTTATTAATGTTCAAGCTAAAGTAGTAGTAAGTTTAGTGTTAACATATTTTTGAAGCACCTTGTATATAAGGAAGATTTTTATATATTTACCCTGTATATTTGAATTTTTTTTCAGAATTTATCCGAATATTCAGGGTGTCCCAAAAATCTCCATATATTTTCTAGGCATTTCCTTGTAACTTTATTATACATGTACTCTTTATATTAGCTTCACTCGTGAGTGAGTTGTGAGTTTCTACATACAAAAATAAGATGACTCGATGGATTTGATGAGTGATGTGTCTATGGATTTGTCTTACTTTATCGAGTGACACTGGTTATATGGTGTCAATAAAAAACCAATATAGCAGACACTACTACCATATATCAATTATTCTTTAGACCCTCCTACAGGTTAAACTGCTCAATGGATTTTGATACCTAAGGTGTCCATAGATCATTCTTAGTCTTACGAGTGTCACTGCGCGTATGCTGTTAATTAAAACTAATATGGCAATCGCTATATGCCAGTATATAAAGAGTACGCTTAAAATGGATTTTTAATGTAATTGTATAATACTACAATTATTTTTTTTCACAAAGAAAATTGTTAAATCGCCAAATGTATGCATATTTTTAGGACACCCTGTATATATGTATTCTTCTGTGTTCAAAATTATTTTAAAATTGTTTGTAATTATGATCTCTGAAGAAGAGCACTGCATTACACTACCCATGTATGGAGACGTTTGAACATCCTGTATAATTATTGATCTGTATTTTAAAGTAGTATAAAGTGCGTGGGTTTAGCAGAATGTATGGACTTTGCTTATTTTATTTTATTGCATTTTTTTTCTTACATTTTTGGCAAAAGTAGTAGTGATAACAAAAAAAAAAGTATCCATCGTAAAATTGGTGAAAATTCTCGATGAAAATGGGGTTGGGCATTTGAGGGAATAGCAAAAGAGGTATCTCTTCACCCATTAAAATGTAAAACAAGGCAAAAGAAAAAGAAGAGATTGAGAAGTGGAATAGAAAAGAATAAAAGTTTTTGGCTCGGTTCCCTACTAACATTAGGTCTCATATATATATATTTTTTTTGGAGTTTTTGAAAGAAAATATCCACCAATGGCAAAAGAGAGAGTTGTTCTAAACCTTTTCCGAAAAACTGAAAAAAGGGAACCTACCTTAACGACAAAGAAAAAGGAGAAAAATGGAAGGAATAAAAAGTGACTGATAGACTGGAACAACGCGCCTTTTATTGCGTTATGAAAAGATAAAGAAAAGTGCGCCAAAGAAAAGTGGCATAGAACAAAAGAGAGGGGAAAAGTATTATTGCAGAGATTTTTTTTGTATATACATATATACATTTTGTATGTATGTATGTACAGTGTATAAGTATAAAATATAAAAAAAAATAAAGAAATCGGGAATGGAACTGCTTAGAAAATCAGGAAGATGAAAAATGGAGAAACATTTGTGAAGTGGTTTCTTCTTTTCCTTGATTTGCTTTAAGATTGGTTTTACAGTCGTTTTTCTGATTGAACGTTAAATTGACACTGAAGAGCTTCTCGCTATTACGTTATCTCTATTTTTTTTTATTTTATTTTATTTTATTTTATTTTTTTTTGCATGAGAAAAAATTTAGATGTGTTTGAATTGGAAATGCTAATGAGTTTTGTAAACGTGAAGATAAATAAATGTGAACCGGATTTTAAAATTTTTTGGAAAATTACGTTTAATGGATTTGATAATGAGCTTCCTCGAATTTTAAATAAAAATTGGGATTTTTTTTTTCGTCTATAATTTATTTTATCTATACATTTTTTTTTAAAGTTGGGAACAAAAAATGCTTTAGCGGGTAATGTGAACTTTGCTTTAAAATTTTCGTTTTTTTTTAATATTGTTATCTACGTATTTTTATTTTAAAATTATTGTTTAACGTTACTGTAAATAAGTTAGTAATACTATCAGCTCAATGTGATTTTTAGGATTTGAGATCTTTTTCATATATAGAATTCTTAAAATCTTAAGCTTTCTTCACATAAAACTGATGATACAAAAAGTGTACATACTGTTTATATATACTGCTATACAGTATACTCGTAAATACATGCAAAGTGAGTAATAAATACTCGAAATGGAAATATTCGAATGACTATTATAATAAAAACGTTGACTTAATAGCACTTTCATAGAACCATTTAAAATGATGGTGTTTTTATTGATTTCGCATTGTTACAAATTAGAAAATGCAACGAGTCGTAGTTATGAAGTCTTATTTAGAAAGTTGTTGGCAGTGTTTCATTTAGACGGAATCCACTGCCGTTTTACATTATTTATTTCCAGCAATCCGACCGAAATGAAAATTGATTCAACAAGAGTGATTAAAATGCAGCATGCTGATACAACAGCTCCTCCGCAAGTTCACTGATACTATTCAGTGGAGTTATTTTAGTTTTTAATGGTTTGCATGGTTAATTTAACTGCAAATTTAAAGATGCATAACTACTACAATAACTGCATAGTATCAGTGATGTACAGCGAAGTAGTTGTACCAGCTACCTGCATTTCAATCATTGTTGTTGAACAGATTTTTATTTCAATGAAAGTGTGCAATAACTATATCGAAATAATAAATATACGAGTTTATAAGCAGACTACAGTGGAGGTGTCGTGTAATGCAGCGCCGTGTATAACTACACTGCACTACACCGGTGGCATACTCAAGCTTTAAAGAGCTCTATTGTTTATTTTTTATTTATTGTTGAAAATAAATTAAATGACACTGGATTTTTACTAAATGAAACACTGATTACAAGTTTCTAAATGTTATTTGGTGCCTATGATTTTTAGTTTTCCAATGTATGCGATTTTCGATTTGTAACAATGCGAGAAAAATGGAAACATCATCAATTTGAAGCGTCATATGTTGGTGCTATTATATCTAAATCGCAACATTTTAATTATAATAGTTTTACGATTATTTCTATAAATAAAACTATACTTTTAACTCACATTGTATAATAAATGTTATAATGGATTTGTTTTCAAAATGATTTATTTTTTTTATAAGAAAATAATAAAGATGTTTATTCTCTTAGTCACAATTTTTTTCCAACACGTTATCAATGTGAGGCGAACAAGACTTTAGAATGTTGTTTTCAGTTTTTCTTAGTGTGTATTTAATAGACTTGATGATAGAACTCTTCTTTAAAATCTACTAATGGTTTTTAATGTATTTTTTTTTTAAAAACAAAAAACAAAATAGTAAGATAACATTCACTTTACCTTACACGAACATCTTTTCTAAACGCATTACCGTAATGTGAGTTTAGAATGGGAAATGACTTTAATGGATATGATAAAACTTTACAACATT
>JAQIWH010003164.1:0-21060 GCA_034695005.1 Cryptops parisi | reverse complement strand
TACGGACTATAACTGTATATTTTATTATTTTAAAATATAAAATATCTTAGTTACTTGATCATAACATGTTTCTGTTTTGACACTTGATTCACCCTGTACATTCTATTGTCTTCAACAAATAAAAATACTGTTTCAGGAAATAAAGATAAACAGAATATAACCGATGACATGTTTTCTTGGAATCGTCATTCACTTTCATTTCTTTTGGTTATTTAAATAATCGAGGATATTATAAATAAAAAGTGATAAAAACCATAATTTATCGAAAACATCAACATATTGCCAAATGTTATTTTAACAAAACGCTGAACTATAAATATTCTTTCAATAAGAGACAATTTCTGTTATCTTTGAACGATACAGTTGACAAACAGGAGAAAGTTCATTGGCAGATAAGGAAACGTTTTCAGATGGTTGTCGTAGGATTTTTCAAAATTATTGTTTTAATATAAAACAAACTCAGTTATCAGAGATACTATAGTACTACTGTTTTTTTGTTATATAATATATTTTATACTATACATTTTTTATTAGCATTTTTTTGAATGGTTAAGGTGTTTAGTCATGTTTGCTATGTTGTTCGACCTTCCTCGACCCAACTGCATCCTTGTGGTAAAATTCCACTTGGCTAAACACACGATGGAATGACCATAAAAATTGTATATAACGAGCTGTTATTAAGAAATAGCTGACAATTTTTCTTTTTTTTTTAAAAAATAAAATAAAATGTCATTTTTTTTGTCATTTATTTTTAAAGTTTTGTCATTTTTAACAAGATCAGAATCAGTTAATTTTTGTACATAGCTATGTCATCGGCAATGTTTACAGGGTGTATTATATTATCTATTGTTTAATGTTATCAGCTGGATATGTCTATGAAAAAACACTGGGGCTAAAGTGATCATAATAATCTGATTCTACTGTATATACGTGGAATCCGGTTATTATGATCACTTTGGAAGAAGTGCTTTTTGATAATCTGATAACTTTAAACATCAGATAAAGTAACATGAAAGAGTGTTTTGGGTCCGAGTCCGACTAACGATAAAAACTAGCTGTATGCCCGTCAAAAATGACGGGGGGAGGGCAATTTATTCAATTCATAATCATAATTCATTGCTCAAAACATAGCTCATGTTGCTACGCTACATTCGTTAGAGTCGAGTGTTTTATGATCACTCATTAGTTACTGTTTATGTTTGTGTTGGTATGGTATGGTAACACATTATGTTATGGTTATGTTTGTTTTCAATTTTTGCCATGGAAACATTGAGACACGGAAAGAGTCACAGAGAGTGAGACTTTCATAATTCAACACTTGGCTTATATTGTTTAATAATAATAGCCGATTATTCATGATTATAATAATAGGATTTCACTGTAATCCCAGCAATGTATATAATCCCAGGATTGTATAAAATTCCGACCGTCTTTTGGCAAAGTATGAAATTAGCATTGGAATAATTACGTTCTGCAAGAGTTTGGGTTAGATTTAAATTTTAACCTAAGTTAGGCTTAATTTTATTTTAGAGAAAATTTTGTTAACTAACCTAACCAGTTCTCTACAAGATGTTATTTCATACTTTGGTAAAAAAACTAGGCATACTATAGATAATGCCTAAGCATTGTGCACAATGCCTATATTGCCGGTAACAAATACATTGAAAGCATTCAGACATTAAATCAGAATATTTTACTAATAACACGATTTTCTACCCTGATGTACATATACTATATAAATGTAAAAACTTTTACACAATAATATTTCATTAAAATTATTTTTTACTCGTTTTTACAAGAAACCTAACATTGCAGTTGCAGTCTCACATTTTGAAGTAAATATTTTCTGCAATAACGTTTGGTAGGTCTATGATGAAATACTACATTACTCCAGTTTTACTTCATAAACATGACGTAGAGCGAGGAAATGAGAGGTGGAATTGCAATTTCGATGAATTAGCCAATGTGTATATTGGTTGCTTTTTTATAGTTATGTTTTCTTTTCATTATACACCAAGGTGTGTTTAGGCAGCATGGTGATGATGATGATGGTGGTGGTGGTGGTGGTAGTAGTAGTAGTGGTGGTGCAAGAGGCGCAGATGCTTTACTGTCGCAATCAACACCACAGAAAAATACACACACACAATTCACCATGGCAACAACAACAACCATCGTGATCGTTATGTATAGCAAAATAGCCGAAACACTCCAATCGGACGACAAAGTCGATTTTGTCCGCTTTTCCAATCGTTCACGGATGTCACATTGGAGGTTGTTAATTATTTTAGGAAGAATAGGGTGGGTGGTGTTTTTTTTGTATGTGTAGGGGGAGGGCTGGTATGTGTGGTTATGAGGAATCGATGAATCGATATACTAGTTACACAATAACCCGTCTTTTTTCTTTCTTTAAATGGTATTTGAAATTGGGATTTTCTGCTATTATAATATAACCCACAATCAATGATGATTTCATGCTGAATGGAATATAGATAACTGAGAAGTGCTTTCGTGTTAAAAGTTAAAAAGTTGTTTGCGGAATTCCGCATTTTCATGGTGCTGCTTGAAAAATGACGCATTTTTTGTTGTTTTAATTCCTAGTAAAATGTTGCGGGAAAAGCCATTTTCATAACTTCGGTTTTTGTTTGTTGACTTTGAATACCGGTACTTGAAATGTTCGTTTCTGTAGATCGTATCTAATTGACATTTTGTTGAGTAATGGTTCTGTTTGGTCACTATCTACTTATAAATATAATATGAGATTCATTCTCTTATTAAAGTTATAGTATTGTTCAAAAAATAAGTTTTAATTAAGTTCAGTTTTTATATAACAATAAAAACTGATAATTTGTCAAATTGATAATGCCCTTAGTAATATGAAAACTAGGCTGGAAACATCTGAATCTGCAGTGGATGATTGTTTAAATCACACATGGCGCTGGAAATCACGTGATTCAGTGCGTGATTATTGTTTAAATCACGTTATACCGTATGTGATATGAACCATAAAAAAATCACTTTATGGCGTGACTATTGTTTCAATAAAGTATTTTTACGTTAATTGGTTGAAATTGCAAAATGTTAACCGGTGACAATGGTTTGATTCTGCGCGTAGCTATTGTTTGTTTGCTCGTGAATGTTTAAAAATCACGTGATTTTGCACGTGACTTATTAAAATAAAATATCTGCGCGTGATTGGTTTTAAATCACACGCTTTTGCGCGTGACTATTAAAGAACAAAATATATGCGCGTGATTAATCTTTAAATCACGCGAATGTGCGCGTGACTATTGTTTAAATCATTTTTTTTGCACGTGACAATAATTAAATTCGTGATTCATTTCTGCGCCCTTTACTAAAATCACGTGTCATGATTATTATTGAAAATCGAAACATGAACTTGCATAACTTTATCACTTATAATACTATAAGTATGTTATAGCACTAGGGCATAAGGAAGTTTCGAGTTAGTAATACAAACTTTAGGGTTCATAGCTACAAAATTAACATATTTTCATTTTTTACGTTTACAACCAGCCAACTCCATCTGATAACAGAATGCTACAACACAAAGCGTTTATGACATGTACTTCACAGATCTGGATCATTATTTTGAATGCTGAATTTTGAAATTCAAAACTTAAATTTTCTTATATACCATAATACCTACTGAACACGAAAATATACAACTGTATTTTAATATGGTTTAATTAGATAGACGATTCATCCAATACATACACGCGTTCTTCTTGAAACTTATTTTCCGTTTTTAATGTAACTTTTTTTTCGTTTTTTCGAAAGAAACCTCTCGCAATTAATTGTCAGGTTTTATTTTTATCTACAAATTCTGAATTATGTAGACCGCCCTTAACAGTTTAGCTGTGCATTTTTATGACCGATGTTCATTAGTCACAGTGGTGTAATAAAAACAAAGCGAGTGAACCATTTTTTTTCCTTCACCTGAGGCATTATTAACAGTGAAAAATTGTTTTCCTCTACCTAATTCTATTGAATATATTATTTTTGCTCATCTTTATGGTTATTTTCGCCTATCACTTATTTATTAACCCGATTTTTCTTTGCATAAATCTTACAATACATCCATGACAATAAATTTTGAATTTTATTAGCTAAATTCTTTTTTTGGGGGGGCCAAACAAATCATCTTCTAATACACTGTTATTTATTAGCGATAGTTTTATCAGTATTTAAAGTACAATACCGTATATGATTTTTTTTCTCACAAGAAGTATACATTGAAGGAATAAAACGTTACTTCCGGGAGTTGGTGGGTCTTTAACTTTTGTTGGTGTTTTTTTAATGTTATTTTCCATCCGAGCGAAGTGCTGTGTGTGCGTGATCATGTGATCCACTGGGTGGCGCCAAAATGACATAATTTTGTGGTAAATCAAATTTTCTAGACAACTCCTCCCTAAAGGCAACCTGCAAAAGAAACATGAACTTTATACAGTATATAAAAAAAAACCAAGATGGAGGCCATTTCACTTCAGTTGCAAGTGCTGTCGAATTGCCTTATAAACCTACTGCGGTTTATTTTCTTTTCTGTATTGAAGTATTTTTTCCTGTTGTAGCGATAATTTTAAAACGTTTAAGATTATCGATTTACAAAAGTTTGGTTGGAATCGATATATCGATTTTTGTTTGTTCTAATCTAAATAATCGTTTTGTTGTGTCATCTTGTTTTTAGTCACTGTTTTCTTAACAATGGCAGGAAAGAAATTCGATTCTTTTTAAATGAAGTGTCACCGAACTCGATAATAAAAGAAACAACAAGATGATTAATTATCGTTCATTGTTATCAATAATCGTGATGAACATCTATGATGTGTTTATATATCGATAATTCAGTTACGGTTTCATATAACCGGAAATTAAGTTTTCTCCAATGCCAGTTCATTATACACTGAAACAAAATTAAATCAATCAATTTATAAAATCCATTTTATGGTATATTATCTAAATTATTAATTTTAATTTTTAGAAAATAGTTAATATCTATTGTTGATCAGATATTTTGGATTGAAATAGAAAGGATTTTGATTGAAATAGAAAGCCATAATGTTTTTGCGTCCGGAAAAATCCGGTTAAATATTTTGATCACCTATAATCAGTGTGTGTTTATACTCTTTATATTAGCTTCACTTGTGAGTAAGCTAGCAGCTAAACCTATACTGCCATCTACAGGCATTTACCATTGCTTTTTTACCAGGGGGCACTGGTAATCGAATGAATCGAAAAAACGAATAAAACGAGAACCGCTTAAGTTTCGCATAAATCAAGAACCGCATAAGTTCAATGTCCGATAAATAAATAAATCGAAAATTTCAGAAATTAAAAATGGAATTACTCAAAACTATCATAAATCAAATATCGAATCACTCAACGATCGCATTAATTTAATTTCGCATAAATCAAAATTTGCATAAATCGAAACATCGAAATCAAAAATGGATTTTTTGCATCTCATGAATGTAGTTACATACAGTATATCCGTATATAAAGAGTGTGCTTTAAAAGCATTTTTAATGTACTTGTTCTAAAAAATTACGTAATTAAAAAAAATTTTATAGGTGGACTTCGGGCATTATAATGATAAACCACATTTTTGAAATTGTTCAGGAGAGCCGTTTTTCGTGTGAGAAACTCCATAGAATACCATTCTGGGTGATTTTCTATATTATGTTAACATTTTATGAAAAATCCAGGAAGTAGTAAAGTAACAAGCTATAAACACTACTGAGGAACAGTATGATGTAAAAATGTTATTTTTGGAAGAAAAAAGTGTGGCTTATCATCATATTGCCCGAAGCCCTTCGTGTGTCCGTAAATCTATCAAATAAATTTATTACGATTGACGATATGGACAGTTAATATGTATTACTAGTTAAAATTAAAAATTAATTTTTAAATAATTTATTCCAACCCGTGTAAAGGTAGGTTCACATTGAAAGCTTTCACTTTCACTCGTGGTCACGATCATGGTTCTATTTTTAACTCGAATGCGGTCACACGTGAACATCAAAGTGATCACCGACATTTTGATTCGAAAGTGAAAACGAGGCCAACTTTACGTAGCCTAATATGGCCGTCACGTCTCTTTACTTATTATGTTGTATGTTAGTGTAAATATATATAAACATTTTAAAAAATGTATGTTTAAAAATTGTTGTTTACTCGCGTCTAGCCTCGTTAAAATGCCGTTTTATTACTACAGTATATGTTTGTGTAATAATTTTTTTTTGTGTGTTTAATACCTTCTTTTTTCATGTGCATATATATATTGTGCTTGATATTAAAGAGATGAAAAATTAAGATAGGGAATTTTGGAACAAACCAGTCTTTGACAGCGTAAAAGATGTATTCGTGAATCGGTTTGATGCATATTAAGTGAGGAATTAATTTGCATAATGTTCCGTGTAAAGATAGCTGAAACGAGAAGTGGTGTTTAACAATAGTTGTTGTACTAGTTTGTTTGTTTTTTTCATGAAAATTAACTAGTTAAAGTGCCAAACTCCTCGAACTATGAAATGGTAGAATAACCATGTATAGAATATTAATGTAAATACGATTTGACATAAAATATATTTCACATTATAATTGACTTCACACTTTGACTAGGTGTTTTATGGGATGTTTTTTATTTATTATAATATTGATGAAAGTATTGGCGCTAAAATAATTGTTTCACACACTCATAACTAAGTACACTTTATGTAAAGTGTGAAATATACATTCCAGTAGCATACAGACATTATTGATGTGTATGCTATTGTACAGGGTGTGTAAGTACTCTATACACAGGTGATATGTGTTATAAGTGTTTCCTTGTAACCTTTATAGATACATTTTTTAAAAAGTGTTAAATGTACCATATATACGTTATTTAGCATATAGAGATATTTTGAGCACTTTAAATATGTTGTTCTCTGGTTAAAATCATACTAAAATCAATCATAATCTTTGAAGAAAGTTCGTTACCTATATATAGAGGGTTTCGGGACACCCTGTAATATAATGCGTAGATTTTTCACAATGTTATTACATTTTAAAATGATTTTTCACGAAATGACTTACAGATTTCACGGCACATAATATTTCACGCAAACAACGTATATTATCACAATTGTACAACAGAATACAGGGTGTCCAAAATGAATAAAAACTTATTTTTTCATGTCAGGTTATACAGATGTGATTCTTGGTGGATCGGAAGCAAAAACTCAAAGTTTATGTGGAAATTATATTATGCGTGTCAGAGCCACAGTGGCGCTGCAGTCAGTCATGTTCCAAAATGACGACTCTGAGCGAGAAAGCACAGGGGATGGTTGGTGAACAAGTGTATGAGAAACAAATACTTTTTTCCGTTCATTTGTGTTCGAACGATTTTGAACGATGAAAACATCTTAAATATGAGGCATTTGAAAAACTATAAATTTGAAAATTTCAAACGTCTCTAACAATTTTTCGAATGGGGGAATATTGTTCAACACATGAAGAAAGTTAGATTACTGCTTAGACTAACCACCAGAGGCGCTCGTGTGGAGGTGTACTGACGTATTTTTTTACGGAACTAGTGTTTTAGTATATTTACTACCATTTCTATATTTAGTTATGGTATTACAGTTGAATCTGGTTATTACAATCACGAATATTGCTACAATCGACTATTGTTATCATAAACAGTCGTTGCTAATACACTGTTTATTGTATTATTATCTATTGTGTAATGTTATCAACCGGATATTGTTATCAAAAGCCAGCTAAGCGATCATAATAACCGGATTCTACTGTATACATACTGTTTTCTTCAAACTGTATGTGATTGAAATGTTTACATTTTATTGTGGACGCTTTGTACATACATACATACATACATACATACATACATACATACATACATACATACATACATACATACCGGTGTTTGGGTATAAGTACAGAAATTCAATGAACTTCATATTTTTTCACTAGGACTTTTATTTTTTAAAAAAACAACTTATTTTTATTTATTCATTTTTAAATTTTAGCGACATTAATATTTTATCAGTAATGCTTTATAAATTTGTGTATTAGATTTTTCAAATTTTTGTACAGTGTTTCATATTACAGTATTGTATGAATTCACCAAATTAAAATTTTTAATTCTCCTTGTATCATCATTGTTTTGGTAAAATAAGCCACTCAATACAAAAAAAAATAAAAAAATAACGGTTCAAAAATTCTTGTCGATGATACAAAGAGCACTTATGGCCAGGTAGTTACAACAGTAACAGTTACAACATCTGTAACACAATAGACTAAAAAAAAAAGCCGAAAACAATACAAATAACAATCGCAATGTGTTAACTTGGAGGAAGGTATAAAGATTTATGTTGAAGATTGTAGAAAACACATGATAATAAGTTGTTACACTTGACTTGCATTCACCACTAAGATGACTCTCCTCTCCTCTTTCACCTTTCCCGGATGTTTATCCCCACTGATCTTGTCCAGTGACCTTTTTAAGCTAAAACATTCCAGGAAGTCTCTCTAGAACATTCCTCTCTTTTACACCGAGGTCAAATTGGCAGCCTATCGAATAATGGGGGGTGTTTAAGCGAAAGGTACCTTTTTTTTTATTATCCCTCATCATCCCACCTTTTTATGTATTTATTATTTTTCTCGGTTGTCGTAAATCTCTCGCGCCAAGGATTTTAGAGATTTTTCCCAACGATGATAATGTACGGCGATGGTTAGTCGTGATGGGTTTTGTTGGAGTACGGTTTTTAGCCTTTTGCAGCCTGAGGTTATTGTTTAAAATGTATACATTGGGAATGGAAAAATTTGGGGAAGAAGAGTTTTTACAACTGTGGTATACATGCTTTTTCACTAATCTTGTGAAGGGCAATATAATGATAAGCCACACTTTTTTTTTCCTTTTTAAAAATGACATTTTTACATCAAAGTGTACTGTTCCTAGCTTGTTACTTTATCACTTCCTGAATTTTTTATTTTTAAATGGCAGAAAATCACCATGTTGCACACTATGGTATTCTATGGCGTTTTTTCTCACCAGAAAAACGGCTGTCCTGCACAATTTTAAAAATGTAGCTTATCATTATATTGCCCGAAGCCTTTCATGTATACAATATAGAATTTATATTCATATACATCTACTGTAGTACGGTTTATGATTCATTTATACTAATGTATTTTGGGTTGTTTGTGTGTTAGTCATGTAGTTAGGATGTAACGCTTGGTTGACAAAATGCATAATGCGTGACTTGACCATTCTAAATCTAATCTAATCTAACGGTATCTTCCTCATGGAAAATTCAGTATACAGTATATGTACCATATGTACAGTAATGAGAAATATACATATACAGTACTTATGTCACCGGCAATGTATAGAATGCCAAGCTCGGTTTTGGCAATGTATGAAATTAGCACTGAGTTAGTTACGTTAAGTTTATGTATAGGACTACATAATTAATTAATTTAGCTACGGGACTTTAAACATAATTAAGTCAAAATATTGTTTTGGAGAAAATGTTAGCTAGCTAAATTAACCTTAACTAAGCAATACAGTTGTATGCAATGTGTTATTTCATATTTGGCCACAAGAGACTATAGAATGCCTGGATTCTACACATTGTCAGTAACAAATATATATTCTGTATATTTATTTATTACTGTACACACCTTGTTATTAAATTCAGATTGTCAATCTTGATAAGTCTGATATCGTTGAACTGAAATGTTTATTATCTGCACTCTTAAAGTGGTATTTTTAAAATGAACCATTGACAAGAACTTAATGATGAATGAAAACTCGTTGATGTCACACGAGTCGTCATACAAAATATTATTATGAATTATATTATGTGTAAACTGATTATGTTTACTATTAATGCCATCATCGTTTTCGTTGACTCGTTAAGAATTGAACCGGTTTTCGTTTGATCAACCATCGTTAGTTTTTTATCAAAATTAAATACTGAATCAAACTAAATATAGCCTAGCTCCAATTTGAACACGTTTTATAATGTTGAAAAATATGAAAATTGTCAATTTTCATAGTAGTAGCATGAACAGATTTCAGTAATAGTACGAACTAAATGTTATTTTATTTTTTTAATTATACATTTATTATAATACTTTTTTATTATACTTAATGCTAACAACGATTTGTAATGTTTTAAATTTCTACGTTTTTTGAGGCGTTGTTTGTATATATATAGTCAATTAGAAGTTTTATAATGGTCCTGGTGGTGGAAAAGTCATCAAAAAGCGTTTTAGTTTATAATGAGCTTAATTTTCATCCTTTTAGTGGCGACTTAAAGTGTCTCCAGAGAGATTGTTTTAGAAGTTGTATCACTGGTTCACTAGCCCTCTAGTGAGTTGTTATTGAAGCTGATTGCGTAATCTTGGCGCAATTCCCAATTCTCGTTGGCTGATGATGGTGTTGATGATACACGGAAAAACGTTTTATCTTTGGTACTTTTTTTTTCTGCAGACTTCCGCACAAAAAATGTAGCCTACACTTCGCATTGATCTTCTTTTATTAGTCGTGATATTTTTCTTTATATTCCCAAATAACGGAGAAAAAAAATTTTTTTTAGTATAATCGAATGAGTTTTGTCTGATTTGTTGTTTTAGTAGAAAAATTAATTAAACTTTTTTTTTATAACGATTTCAATTTTTGTAATCATTTATTATTTAAAAAATTAATTCTCTTTTAGAGATTCATTTTTGTTTTCTCAATATTGTATATGTGTTTGTTTGTTTTTTCGGATTGTTTATGAATATTTGCTGAAATGCTGAGAAAAATGGAACAAAGTCGTTCTAAAAATAATCACTAGATGGCATTCCGAGTTGTAGGCCTGTTTGGTTAGGTTGGTTGGTTGATTATTATTCATACTGCTTATAGTTATAATTGTACGTATTTATCTAGTGGACTCCTGACACACGCAATTTTTGACTTGACAGTTCAAGCAATTTTAGGATAACTGTGACGTGAGCTTTTTGCTAACCAGTTTTCATTGGTTAGACACGAAACGGAAGAGTTGTCCACAAATTGCTTGAATTACCACACTAAATCTATGCATTCTTTGAGTAATTTGATATTAATGCGTGTTTTGAGTATATTCCATTTTTGATTTCTGCAAGTTTCAATGTATGCGATCGTTGAGTAATTCGATATTTGATTTATGCGAGTTTTGAGTAATTTCATTTTTTGATTTCTGCAATTTTCAAATTATTTTATTCATATACTAGTGTACCATTCCACCCACAAATGGTACATCTCAGCTTCATTCATGGTCAAATTGAAGATGCATACCAATGTAGATGTAAGGGGGAACAAAGACCAAAGTACTTGATTATATCGAGTTTAACATCGATATTGACGTCACACCCGTCACTCAAGAATCTTAGTTATATAGATATGCGATTTTTTTTTCATTAGACTTATGCGATTTGTTTACATCAGTCTTATGTTGTTTTTTGATTTATGTGAGGACTTTTGCGATTTTCGTTTTGTGTTTTGTGGTACAGTATATTGTCATAAACGACTGTAGATGGCAGTAATACGTTTAATTCCCAGCTCGCTCACTCACAAACTCACTACACATTCACGAAGTTAATATAAAGAGTATAAATATTGCTCGCTACATTTTGACGTAATAAAAGCTACCAAAACGTAAAAGAAGTAAAATAAATTATGAGCAACTGAAAAATTTACATCAAATAAAATCGAAACAGCAGATTTTTCACAAAACATATGAATGATATATGGTTCATGGTAATTGGTTTCACTGAAACCTCAACTAAACTGTCACAATTGTACATCATATATTTTTTTTCTTTTCCCGCTACCGTCAAATTAGACAAGCAAGACTATTGACTCTACTAGACAGATAGGGGAAAGAAAACAAATGGCATTTAGGGAACTTCAACATGGAAACTTTTTTTGGACAAAAAAGCAAACAAACAAAAAACAACGGTGGTCCCAAAGGCAAAGTCTTCAGAAGTTGAAGAAGAATTGTCAAAATACAGTTTTGTGAATTTCTTCGACTGCGGCGGTAACATATGTACCTATTGGCCTGCAGAAAGCTATGGCCCTAAAGGTGCACTGTGTGTGTGTGCTCATCCGCAAAGTGTTGCAGCTAGAAGGCAAAAGACTTGGGGATGTCTTTTCGGCTGCTCCAATAACCTAAGGTTGTCGACCCTGCTGACCAACGGCCACCAACCAAAACTATCAAACCACAAAACATGGAGTAAACACATTGGGCGGGTCCTTTGCCTGCTAGGCTATTACACGTTCGCACTGACAACCGGATCTTTATGGAACGTTTTCTTCCGATCGTCCTTCTCAATACTATAGTAGCTCAATAATGTACAGTTTTTATTTGTCAGTTTTTTTTTCTTCACATTGTTAGTGAGACGTTAAGTGCTTCTTAGAATTTTATTGCCGATTTTTCTTTATTGTTGTTACGATCTTGTAGTGTGAAGATGAAGAATGGATCTTATTGATTGACAGCCGTGTTGTATTGATTTTATTCATTCACACATCGAACAAATGTTTCCGAGAAAATTGGACAGTTGTTGTTGTTGGGTATTAGTGACGTGTCGAGTTTGTCGTTATCGGTGACATGTTTACTAATGGTAAGCTGTAAATTAAGATCGACTGGTTGTTGATTCAATGGAAAGTATCTCTGTCGATTTTTTTTTGCAACGTTGAGTTTATTTTATATTTGTCATATTTTGATATCGTTTTGTATATACAGGATGTTGCAAAAGTAACCATGTAGTGAATACGTTTACTGGTTCTAATTTATATTCTGCACTGCACATAAGGTGTTACGAATTAATGATAAAGTGTAATATAATAATGAATATAATCATTATAATGTTTGAGACAAGAAAATCTTAAAAGCTGAATAAATTAATATTTATTATATGTTCAATCTATTATTGTACTAGAAGCAGCACCGTGCCATGAACGATTTTAATTGAAACAGGATTTAGATTTTTGAAGGTTTCATTTTATTAAAATGTCGCTAGGTGTCCGTTCCGGACCATCATAGAGATGAAGATAGATAGAGAGAGCTGAAGACGGGCTATTCTTAATAATATTGGTTTTCGAAATGTCATTTATGTACAAAAATTACAGTACCTCCTATACCGATGTTTAAAATTAAAATTTTGCACACAGGGTGTTAAGAATTAATTATTAAGTGTATTATAATAATGAATAAGTGAAGGCTTGCTCGGAATAACGTATGTTACAAAAATTCAATATTGAGATTATTATGGAAAACTGTGCCTCATATATGGACCTAGCTGGTGCTGTCAATAGACAAACTCATTCCTACCTAAAACATACATATATCACTTCGAAATTGGGCACCCAATATGTGACAATCAACGTGTTGCTGAATACTTCTTTTGCCATTTACTCAAACTATGAATTGTCACATGCAACGTTATTCCGGACAAGCCTTCAATTTTAATGTTTGAAACAAAAGAAATTCTAAAAAATAAATTAATTTATATATTGTATGATGCTTTTTGAAATGTCCTTACCGTCCGCACAAAAATTACGGTATAACGATACTTAGTTTTGTTTTTTGTTTCTATAACGTTTGGTTAGAGAAAATTATCCCAGATTAAATTAATTGAAATTTTTTTCTTCGTAATTTGAAGTGACAACGATGACGCAATGATTGTTAATACGTGTCGGTTTAACCCTTCTTAATGATAGGATCAAATGGTATTAAAGCTGTTGTTGATTATAATCGTAAAGTGTGGAGTCTTTACTGCAGGGAAATCGAGACGTACAATGTCAATGTTTATTTGTAAAATTAAATCCTTTTCTCAAAGTTGAGGAAAAAATACCTTTCATCGTAGGTGTCAATCTACAGTATTTAAACATTGTCATTATTACAATGATGACAGTTGTCATCATCAACAGGTGTTATAAGTTACAGCCAGTGACGGATTTACGGGGGGGGGGTAGGGTCCCCCGCCCGAACATGATTAGTTTACCAAAAAAGTAAGTTTTTTGTGAAAAAATGTTTTTAGAAACAACTAAAGTGTGCATATTTTGAGGTTTAAACACTCAAACATTCATTTGGAGTTTGATTTGCCAAGAAAAAGATGTAATTTTTAGACATATTCGTCATGAAATTTCAGGTGAACTCCCCCCCTCCACAGAAGTCGGTTCTAAATTCGCCACTGAATGTCAGCTTGGGGTTGGGGTGGAGACTGCAGTGTCTAGTTTTCGAATTTAATTAACATAAAAAATAATTAGAAATAGTACAGTACACTTCCAACTGTGAACTATCCATGAGCGGATCAACCAGCTTGCTGATAAATTGAAATCCTAGAGTAGACTACAAGAGACTTCACCTAAAATTTTCTTTGTTCAAATCGTGTTGTGTCGTATCAGTGAGAAACTCACATTTACAACCTCACTCGCCATACTCTCAATAATGTCCTTTTTTAAAAACGATGTCAGTTTACTTTGAAGTTGAACTATCGTGTTATTTTATAAATAAGATGAAGTCAGATTAATCGGAACAGCCACCCAAATCTTGAAGAACCAATGTTGTTGTTGTATGTTGTAATGTATGTCGAACCAATGGTATATTGTTTAAACATCTTCGACAGTCCCATAATCGAACCAAACTCATCAAGCCCTGGTGTGTTTCTTTTTGTTATTTGCTTTTCTTTGCTCTTCTGAACTTGTAGAAAATTCTATAAAACTAACAGGCCGAAGGGGAGACTCAGGCCCTCTCTGAAATGTTTCATGGGCTGGGCATTAATACTGTCCATTTCAAAGTTCATGTTTCTTCAATTTCCATGCCTGCCCCACCCGCCCAAAACAATTTCTGGCCCCAAGCTTGATAACTAAGAATAAGGGCCTGGTGTAAAATGATGTTAAGTAAAATTTTTGTCAAAACTTACCAAAAAACATTTTTGAATGTGTTAGGTGCAATACCACCTTTCTGACGCACATTTTTATCAAAACAATGACATATGCAAAGATATTAGCGCAAAAAGTGTGAAGTAGCCTAGAGACAGCAAGGCAAATTCAGATCTTTAAAATTTTCTCGAAATTGTAAAAATGCTTAGCACCCTTTTACACCAGGCCCTTCAACATTCTAAATTAATTACATTAAAATTGTTAATTAATTTTTTTGTCATTTATTACTGATTTATAGGTTTAATTTGTTTTTTTTTTAGTTATTGGCGTTGATTTATTCTGTCATATTCCCTTGCTGAACTAAGTCTTAGGTATATCTTAGTTACTAAGATACATTCAGGGGTTTTAAAAAAAGTAAAAAAAAATGTGAATTTAACATGAAATTTACAAATAATAATCATTATAAAAAACAACTATAAACGTTTCTTAAATGTAGAAAGGCAATAGTTTTGTAGTAGTACTGCTAAATTTCTGCCA
The DNA here is from genome assembly GCA_034695005.1 of Cryptops parisi. Classification (NCBI taxonomy): domain Eukaryota; kingdom Metazoa; phylum Arthropoda; class Chilopoda; order Scolopendromorpha; family Cryptopidae; genus Cryptops; species Cryptops parisi. The sequence goes on along the minus strand of JAQIWH010003164.1, from coordinate 5,594 downwards.
AACAGACTTGAATGTAAAAAAACAAAATGAATGCATTCTTTTAATGGCTCTCATGAAAGGCCTATTAGGTTGCACTTATAGGATTGTATGAACATTCTTACGCAGGGATTGCTCCTTTGACGCTGTCGCCTGCACAACAGGCCATAGCTGGATGGGGGAGTGTCACCACTGTCTTCAATAAATTACTGCATACTTATTTGAAACAGGCAGAGGACAGAATCCTCTTTGCATAGCCCTTCACGTCCCGTTGCTTGCAGTTGCTAAGGAAATTGCTGCATGATTCCAGTAGAATTCATGGTGCAGAGCGTAGAATTGGTGCAGAGCGTGCTGCAACAATGGACCTATACACAATGATTACAAAGGAATCATTCCTCTTCTACACCATATGGGGATTCAACCTTAGATTTATACTTTTGGACTAAAAGTTTTCTGTTCTTTGTTTTTTCCCCGTACCCTTTGTATTTTTGTGCTCTTTCTCTTTAGTTTCAAGTACCATTTCAACTGTTTAGTAGACTACTATCATTATATGGAGTAGCTTAAGTTTGTTAATCTCTTAATTTATTATTTTTTTATTCGGTGAATTTAATGAATCAATAGTTTATGCTGATGCTAAAAGCAACTACAACAATGTATCAACAATGAAATATTTTATTTTGTAAAAAAAGTATTCTGAAGTGGTGTTTCAGTTTTTTTGTTTGTTATTTTTATCATTCAAATACTAAATTTTTTGTTGAGTATTGTGTTATTTAAATTTTGTTCTTCTTAATTTAAATGTTAATGGACTCGACAGTATAAGTAGACAAGAAGCGTTTTTGGTTGGTGGAAAGAATAAGGACACAAAAATTAAACAACTTCAATTTCTCTACCCTCAAATACATAATGAAACAAAAACAAAAAATAAAAAAAACAAAAAATACATAATGACACAAAAATTGTTCATACAAAAGTATACAGTACTGAAAATTATCAATTTATTAAAAAAAAATATATTTGTTAATAAAGGATTTTTTTCAATCAGTGAACTTGAAACGCATTTCTAATCAACAATTCCGTTTCAACCTATCTAGTAGTTTAGAATGGATTATTTTATTTTATTTACAAATTAAATCAACTCTGAAAGAATTTTGGTCCCAAGGGTTCTATGTTAATTTCACTCTTCAACACCTTTCTTTTAGTGAAAAGTGTCATAGTTAAAAACGCAGATAACATTGATCAAGTGACAAAAAGTTAGAAAAACCACGTCTCATTACTCTTTTATACATGCATACATCATCGCACTAAGATAAAGATTTATTTTTTTAAATTGCATTTTCAACGATTACTGGCTGCTATAGAAATACGCCAAAAAACAAATACATCACCAACACACTTTTTAGTGGTGTAACCACCTACAGGACATTGATTTCGAGAAGAGGATCGATAAGTCTATCATGAATGGATGAGAGGAGGAGAAATTGCATTTCTCTAATTGCTCACTATTTTCATCCCTCTCAAGTAGCCTCTGCATCAGGGATTCCTTAAAACTGCAAGAAACGTTTTAGCAGAGGCTACTGAAATGAGGTCCAACAGCACTATAGTTTCAATTGCAATTCCTTAATTTTGTTATTTCAAATATGGTTTTGAATTAATATTCATCAAAATTTTGCATTTTTTCTTTCTTTTTTTTTTTTGTACATGTAGCACGGCAAGTGTAAGAGTAATATACCATCGCTATGTGTTAATGGTAAATAAAATACTATAAAAACCATTCTATCTGATAAACATAAGTTAATGGGTTACTTGCAATGAATCAGGTAGCAATCAAATAAGAAATAGCCTACAGAATTTGATGCAAATTTCTGTACATTCTTGGAACATTGCTGATGGTTGATAAAAGATAGACGTCTTGTTACTTGGAAATTGTGACTAGAGTAAAATCTGAAGCAAAGACGTTTTTATCTTGTCCCTTCTACTTTGATGATAGGTTTCAAAACCAAATGGATATCTGCTAGCAATGTAATTTGCAACAATTTCCCATGATGGTGATAACTGAAAAGTTATTACAAATTTGATGCACCTTAATACTGAATTTTTATACTATTCTAATAACTACATATGTATTAAATTTTTGCATTTTCGTTATTATTTTCACAATTTTTACGTTTCTAATATGCATATCAGTTTCTTTCTTTTTTCTTTCAATAGTGAGAGTATAATTATTGCCTTAGAGTAATAAAGTTATAGTTGTAACTTGTTTAGTTTAGCTATGGTATTGGCTACTATTGCAACATATCGATTACAAGATGGTTTTCAAGCAACGGTTTATTTTTATGTTTGATTCAGAGTTTTTGTTTTTTTCCCACACAATTATTGGCGTTGTTGAAGTCACCCTCCTGGTCAAAAATCGATTGTAGTTGAATCGATTTCAGTTAAAAATTAATGCTATTTATTTTATTTCTTTACCGACGTGTGATACTCTGAACATGTACTGTATATATATATTTTTTTTCTTCCCATTCTCTTTTATTTTATTTGGGCTTTATCAGTTTTCCAGAAAACTTGTATTCATCAAAGCTGCAAAACGTTGTACGTATTCATTTCCATATCCATGGAAGGGGAGAAAAAAAAAAACGCCGGTAGTGATGGTGGTGAAACAAATAAATGATAGAAAAACTGTGCAAAAATCTGCAAGTCGGTCGATAAGCGTTGACACTTTCTCTTTAAATTTTGGAGTGGAACAAAATTTCGCATCAATCCGAAGAAGAGCTCAACCATCTGGAGAAGGAGGAGGAAGGGAGAGTGAGAGAGACGAGGAGCATTACTTTACTAATAAAAATCAATACAAAATTTCTTATTAAAAAGCGCTCAGGACGCGTTCCTCCGAACACCTTATGTCCATCCCAACGACAGTTGCCAATTGGACAATAGTATGGTATATGTGGGACCCTAAGGGAAGGTGTGGAAAGTGGATTTGTGGGTGAGGGGGGTGTATATTCGATGAGCTGGCACTATTATTTTTTTTTCTCCCCTCGCCTTGTCGTGCGATATATTGTTCATTCACAGAGGGATCGTCGAAACTCGAAATGCGTTGTTGTAATCGGTGCCTCCTCTCAACGTTTCACCCCTGTTTAAAATTGGACTTGTCTCAGTCATAGCCGCCTTTGATAATACAAGCTTTAGTGAAATGGGTTTCTTTTTTTCTTTTTTTTTTTTTGAAAAAAAATTAACATGAAGTACATGCAGTATTATAAATTTAATGATTTTTATATTACAATATAAGAAACACAAGAAATCAGCAATGTGAGAGTTCGTGATGCAAAGGTGTATCTCCAAGTCAGATCATGCAAAAACTGGAAAATATTGTACACAAATTATTGGAGGATTTTATATTTGGAATGGATATTTCAATGTAATATTGAAGATTAAGGGTATTCAATATCAAAAAGTTGATTATAATGAACTATGAGATTGTAGTCACAGATTGACCAGAACTCCCATCTTAACCTTTTTGTCCGGTTATTTAAATAATTCGGAACCAATGGGATTAAAATTGTTACATATACCCAAACTGTCTTCAAATAGATTTCCCAACTGTTTCTACACAATGCTGTTCATTCAATTGCATTTGGTTCTGTTAAGTTCATGTACCAAACAAAGGTATGTGTATGTATCTTGCACTTGGGCAACTCCTCAACAGAAAATTGGCACTAAATTTATAAATAAAACGAGCATATATATTACAACTGTGGTGATAGAATTTCAATGCTCTCATCTCTCACAATTACATTTAAAGTTACAACGCTGCATCACTTGCATCCATCTTTGAAAAACTTATCATGGACACTGAGACTAAACTAATAGTTAGTGGCTGTGTTGAATGAACAACTTTTGTGGGCTTTTACCACAGTAGTAAATGGAATATGTTAACTTTAATACCTATGCACCACATTTAAAACTTTATATAACAATAATGTGCACCTATTGCACTCGAGTTGGTTCCTTTAATGTTCACAATTATGAAAAAATGGTGTACCGGTATATTAAACAATTTCCTAAACCTTTTGAATGAGGTATAATTAGTGGGGTTAATCATTTGATATCCGTCGAAAAAAGATTGCAATTTAAACCATACTGAAGTTTATTTTCATCTTCTTGTTACATAAAGTGTTAAATTAGACGATGCAGTTTGTAATTTTGTAATACAAAAATTGATTTTCGTTTACATTAATTTTCATTTCATATACCGGTGTGTTATAGTTTTATAAAAGTTTGACAGATTGGTGATTTAAAATTAGCAACCATGAGAAAATACATAAAAAAAAAAACAACTTTAAAAAAAGTTAATGATTTTTAGGATTAATTATTTTTTTAAAAAAAATGTGTGTTACGTCATATTGAAAAATTGATTTTCAATCAATTACGTATGATGAAAAAAATATAAAAAATGGGAAACGTAAAAGTAACCAAAATATACACAAGAAAAGTTATATTACTATACAGTGGTTACCTATAAATACTGTTGATTCAAAGTTATAGGTGCTGTACTTAAAAGTCAATTTGGTATTTGTTAATTACTAACCTACGTTTAGTTAGTAAAAGTTATTAACCTATAGCCCCTGCCACAGGAGCGGTATGAGGGCACCACATGTATATAGTTTAGTTAAAAAACAAACAAAACTGGATACTTGTGTGTTAACAACCAGCCACTGGTATGAGGTAGATCCCTTCAGTATGCCACAAAAACAAAAACTCATTTTACGATGAATATTGTGTTTTTTAACCATTCTAAACTGGTATCTATACTCATAGAGACTCGTTTAGGTTAGTTAAAATAAACATTATTATATATCAGTGGCGCCTTCAACGGTGGCTGGTCGTTATGACACAAGTATCCAAAAGGATATTAATTTTATGAAAACGGTAAAATTGGTCGTTTTAAGTATAACTGGTATTGATACCCAGTTTAGGTTAGTTAGTTAAAAAACAACACTATGCCACTCTGTCAGTCAGTGGCTGTAGGTTAAGCCACAACTACCGTTTATTTAAAAAAAAAATGGTGCACAACAAAATCGGAGATTTTAAAATTGATTATATGCTTAATCAGAAAAATACAAAGATAAAATAATGCTAAAATAAACATACATGAATGTTAATTATTACATAAAATATTTGAAATGCCCTTTTTCTGTTGTAATACGTTCCAACAATAAACGTGTTGAACTATGTATGCAGTACTGTATTCTAATTGTATATACTGTACAATGTTTTATATTATCATCATCATCATAAAAACCCACGAATTGTAATATACAGTACATGTTAATGTTATATTCATTAGTTTCAAATTTACTTTTGCGTTTTGGTTTCTTTTTGTTGGCAACAAAAACAAAAATGAACAGAAAAAAAATCATTAGAAAAAAATCAGTTTTTTTTTTTCAGTTGTAAGAAAAATTTAGAAACTCATCACGTGATCACAAGTAAAAAAAAACCCAAAAGAAAAAAAAAACAACCAAACTCACACAACCATTCAACTTTTTTTCGAACTTTTTAAATATATAGTATACATTTGTTTCACTGTCAAGTTATAAGTGAACAACAGTTGGTTACGATATAGA
>JAQIWH010003163.1:0-21063 GCA_034695005.1 Cryptops parisi | reverse complement strand
TTACCATAACAACGTGAATGTAACAATAAAATCCACGCGCAACTCGTATTACGAAAATTACAACAATGAATTGTCATTCTTTAATTTATTTTGACTTTTTTTCTTCAAATATATTCTGTGCAACACAATGTACATATTTGAAATTACAACAATGCACTGCAATGGTGGAGAATTGCTCGCCGTACACATTCTCCTGATGAGATGTGGGTGTTACCCAGAGACCGTTGGCGTTACCATACCAACACAAACGTAACTAACTATATAATGAGATGAGGTTAAATTCTGGGTTACACTGAAATTTTATTTCATGTCTTTTTGAGGTAATTATGTCAAGAGCTTATCGTTTTAATACAAAAAGTTGCATCATATCGTTTGACTACCAACAATCATATCATTTGACTCTCAACTATTTATTTTTTAGTATGGAGAATTCATAACGAATATGATAGCTCTATTAAAGGGGTATGAACGTAACCTTCTGCTCTTATTCTTGTCGTTGATATTGTTGTTGCGTTGATGTCATCTGTATTCATATTGTGACACTTATTTGCATGTTCGTTTTTTCTCCCTACAGGTAAGCTATGGCTTCGAGCTCACAATCCACCAGTTCCAGAAGCACTACCTCAACAGTTTCTTCATTGCCATTCGCTGTATCTGCACCTGTCATTGGATTCAATGGAATGTGCTTGTTGCTCAATAATGATCTTAATTCTGCTGAGATACTTTTCAAGAAACACTTGTAAGTGCCATCTTTAAAAAGTTTCTCTCCTAAGTTGACATTGAGGTTTGTTAATGCACATATCGATATACAAGTATGCGTTGAAGAATGGTTTGCTGTATTACAATGGCATCTTTCATAGTATTTGCTGTCTTGAATTTTATGCTTGTGTCGTGCATCGAGTACTGATACTACATAACGTAGTAAATTGTAGTAACACGTTACTCTCTTAATTATTTCCTTTCATTTAGAAATAAATATGTACAGATGAGAACTGGGAATTTTTTCGTGTACTATGTGGTGGGTGTCGACTATTTATTTTTCTTGTTGAAAAAAAAAAGTAACTTATGAAAAATTTATCTTTGCATAAATGTAAATGAAAAGCACTTATAATTAAAATAGAATGGTGTAACGTCATACGATGATACCAAAATTGCAGCAGCATCGAGAACGTGTAAAGATATGGCCATTTTATGCCATAAAGATCTTTCTCGCTTGAAACGTCATAAATCTTCTATGGTCCCTGCTGTATATGGAATGGTAAGAATTTGTTTAAAACCTATTTTTTGAAACTATTAACGCATTCACTTGGAATAATGCACTGGGTTCTCATTTATTGCTGTAAGAAACAATTTAGACAATGGTCCGCACCATTGCCACATTAATATATCGATTGTTTCATTAATATCGTTATAATACCCATTGTTATAATACTCCAGGAACAAATGACAAAACGTGAGATCGAGCTTGAGAATCAAATAACAATAGCAGATAGTCAGGTAAGGTAATCTTTTATTACTACTTTAATTTAAAAACAATACCAGAATTGTTTCACAAATAACATGCTAATGTCATCCACTAAGTTTGTTGATTGATAACTAACGAGTTATACTGTAAAACAACCATTATTATTTTTCTTTATGATTGCAATGACAGGTATGCTTATCAATGTTGCTGTTCATCAATCAAGATGTCGGCAGTTACATAAAAGGTGGTTGGATACTACGAAAAGCTTGGAAATTGTACGAAAAACTTTATCGTGAAGTGAAATTGTTATATGATTTAAACGTGCCTCAAGTGTCTCGTGGGCGTAAGTAAATTGCTGTTTTTTTTTATATCCGTTTTAACACACGACCGTTTTGTCATTTAGTTAATCGAAGTCTGATGTTTCACTTTTCATGTGTCAAGTTCCAAGTGCAACATCCATTAAATTTGTTGAGTCAATTCCTTCTACCGAACAGTCTATCAGTAGTATTCCAGAGTCGTCAAGAAGTATTACGAGTTTAAAAGGTGCTTTCGTGTTTTTATTTGACATTAAATTAACTGTAGTTTAATTTGGTGTCGAACGATCTGAACCAAATTAACACATCGTTAGTTGAGCGAATTTAATATGGCATTCAGATATTTAAAAATCGGATATTTATTAAGTGAACGGTAACGTTAGGCCTATGAAAACCATGAAAAAACAAATTACATTGATAAGAATTTGAAAATACTGCAACCGAAAACCCGCCGTACGAGCGGAGCAGGCGCCCAATAGAAAAGTGAAGCTTCTGCGCCACAAGCGGGGTACTAAGGTGCATTCCTGCTGTAAATTACTACTGTAGATTAAAACTGTACATGACTAAAACTGTACAGTATCGTACTTTACAAACCAGTAGACCTACATGACCATATATTACTTGACAGACATACTAGAATGAACAGCAGCTTATTTCCAAAATGTCTTAAATCCTGGAAACACAATTTTTCAAGAAACAATTTTTTTTACAATACACTTAGCTTGTAAACGTGGATTTTGAGAGGAAATAATAAGTTTGAGTCTTGAAAATAACGTATTTGAAATCAGCGATGCACAGATTTCAAGAGTCTGAGCTTCCACAGAGTCGGAGCTTTCACTTGGTCATAGCTTCTTATCTCAAGAATGATTAAAGATGGAGCTAAGACGTTTTGGAAATAAGCTCTTCGATTGCTGCTCATTACTGCTATGTATTTTCAATTAACATGGAATAATTATTTTTACGAAGGAAGCAAGTCCAGCGCCACTCTAAGCAGTTCAGGATCCGAAACCTATGAGATAAAACTTAAGCGTTCACGAAGTGCAGAATCTCGAAATATTCCCATGAGTTCAGAGGTAATCGGGAGGCTCGTGGCTGCAGTAAGTTTTGGCTATGGATCACTTCTTCTTGGTATTTCATTCCTTCCACCAAGTTTGGTACGAGTAAGTACGCTACTGGTGTGAAAACTGAAATTGCTGATTTTTTGTCTGCGTTTACCCTATTTTAAAAATGTTATCTTTGTTTCGGCAGGTAATTCACTTTCTTGGTTTTCATGGAGGTAAAAATGCTGGATTAGAAGCTTTAAAATTTGCAGCAAACTCAACTGACATGAGAGCTCCTTTGGCAATGTAAGATGACGATGTTTAAGCAGATTTATTAAACCAAAAGTACAACTTTATTTTGAAACATGAAATCGTTCAAACTTTTGTATTTTAAAATTTTGTTGTTTGTTTCATTTTGAAATCAGGTTAGAACTTCTGTGGTATCATACAATCGTCAGGCCATATTTTGGATTGGATGGAAATAAAGTGGACTTAGGTAGAATTAGAAATAATTTGAATATTGTCTGGATGTGCAAAATGCGGATCGATATAATTCTAGTTCTTGTTTTGATTTGTTTTTTTTTTTGGGGGTGGGTGGGGGGTAGGTGTTCGAGTTGCTCAGCAATTACTTGACAGTGTCGATCCTCGATATGGTTCTGGTCCCTTGTTCATGTTTTTCGTTGGCAAAATTCATAAATTAAGGGTGAGAAAGCGAATATTAATACGTTCATAACACATTACTCTCATAAATGATGCATGTGTATTTTTCTTTTTTGTGTGTTTGTTTGTATGTCCATACTTTCTGTTTATTATCATTTCTTGAATATTTACATGAACTCATTATTATAGGGTCGAATTCCCGATGCAATAGGGGTTTACAAACAGATTGCCAAAACAGCGCAGCAACCCGAAGTCCAGTTGCTATGCTTACATGAACTTGGTAAGACATTGAACAATCTAGTTTGTTTTACATGTATAGTTTCAAAACAAACCACAACTTGAAAAGCTTCGGGCAATATAATCCTCACACTTTTTCTAAAAATGACATTTTTACATCAATCTCTGTCCTTCAGTACTGCTTCTTGCTTGTTAGTTTACCACTTCGGGATTTTCCAGAAAATGGCAGCTTAATGTAGAGATCATTATCTTGGTTTTCAGTATAGTACGCTATTGAGTTTTTGATCAGAAAAAAATGGCTTTAAAAAATGTGGCTTATCGTTATATTGCCCGAAGCTGTTCAAATCATTGAATTGCTATATTATCAGTTCAGTAATGAAACGTTGTTTTTAGGTTGGTGTTACCTAATGGCATTTCAGTGGGACGATTGTCACAAGACGTTAATTCGGTTAGTGCTTTGTATTGTAATTTTTTCTCATAGTTATCAATGAGGAATTCTTTGTTGTAAGGATTTTCTGACAGTTTGAAGAGGGAATCCAAATGGGTGAGGTGTTTCTATGGATACCTGATTGCCAGTAAGTCAATGCAATACACGAATTAACAAAGTTTCGAACTGGCTCACTGGGTGCTATTTGTTGGTGTCGATAATTCTTATTTGCAGTTTGTCTCGGCGCTGAAGGCAAAATGGATGCGTGTAAGGCAGAATTTGAGGGGATTCCACGTTTATTTCACCAGAGCTACAATCAAATGGAACATTTCGTTGAATGCCGTGTAAGTTGAATTGTTCATTTATTAAGGAAACAAAAATTCTGTAACCCACTGTAGTTTATTGTAATGAAATCCATTAATATACAAGGTGGAGCGAAAGTCACCATAAATGCCCATTTATTGACCAAGTAACACTGACACATAGGAAATCATATTGAACACTATCTGTAAAGGTCTTGTCCTATGCGCAAAATCATGTGGATTATTGCATTTCATATGTTCTGTATGATATGTTGGTCAATATATTTTCCTATGTATGGAGATTTTGCTTCACCCTGTACCTGTACAATGCAGTTGACCGCAAACTGACTTAGCAAACGTAACGTAAGTCATGATTTTAAAGCCCATTTCACACGTCAAATTTCATCGATTTCAACTGTTTTTCTGACGTCAAACACACATCCGGGCGCGTTTCAGTGTTTTTATTGTTTCGTTGTTTGATTGAAAGTACGAGAACGCGCCCGGGCGCGTTTGACGCTCAGTCATTTGAACGGGCGTGTATGACGTCAGAAAACAGTTGGTATCGATGAAATTTGAAAACGTTTCACGTATGAAAATGACTGTTTAGTTAACGTATTCAGACTCCTTTAAGTTTCTGAAGTTTTTCTTTCAACATTGTAGTATCGTCGAGTGATGAGCGATGTTATCTGGAAAAAGGAAATATTTTATTTGTACGTCATAGAAATATTGTTGCTGTGGCAAGCCATTCCATCATGCCCACCCACGGTACACACTGAAATGTTGACTAGTAAGTTATTACTCATTAAATTTGCTCTGTGTTAAAAAATACAATTTTTGTTTGTTCCGTTCTTGTTTTGACTCAAACCAATTTAAGCGGTTTCAGAACTACAAAGACAAAACAAATTTACGTTTAAAATTCGAACAAGTTTTTAAACTCGGAATCGGGCTTAATAGGGGAATACCTTGTAATTTTTAAATATACTTCAAGCAATGCTTGAAGTATATCTGTCAAATAAATTTGAGAAATGGAATATAATTAACGCAGTACATATCATCAGAATTTATTTCAAACGGAATTTTTTTTTTAAAATTGTAATTCAATAGAATAACAATCTCATACTTAGATTTAACTGGTGTAAATGTTGTTTAGTGCTAGGAAAAATTACACATGAAAAGTATCTACCACTGAGATACTTGACAGAGGGTGCTCTGTATTCCTGTCAGCACCAGTTTCCAATTGCTGTTGAGGTATGTGTAATGTCACGTTTATTTATTTATTTATTTATTTATTTATTTATTTATTTATTTATTCAGAAACACTTTAAAGTACTTTAATACATGAATTTTAGACTTTGAAAAAGTGTCTTCAGTTGAGCAAGAAAATTGACGAACAGCACATTCCCGCTAATGCATCATACGAACTTGGAATGATTTATTTACAAAATCCAAAGGTAATTTGGAAAATAAGCTATTTGTTATGTGAAATCTATATTACGAGGAGAAGCTCGATATAGGAAGCTCGACTGTGTTAGGTAAATAATAAAGCTGGGTTAAATGGATTCTTCCTTTGTTTTAGAAGGTAATATTACAACCTTGGCTTTATTGGTTACCTCCCTGACAAACGAATAATTATAAGGAACTAATACTTTTTATTCTAATTTGCATCTACAGAAGGTTTCTGAAGGACTATCGTTATTACAACATGCCAAAGTGAGTATTGCATTCATTTTTGTTTTATAGGTGGATGATGCAGTCATTTTTAAAGATATTTAACATGTTTTATTAGGATAAATATTCCAATTATTACTTTGACAATCGTCTTGGGGTAAGACTACATCATGCCCTCACCAATAAAAACTTGCAGGCAACGATGTAAGAGGTAAAAAATCTTCACTTTTATTCTTTTTGTTTTCATTTTTTGTTTTTTAAAAACCGGAAATCTTTGATTTACGCGAGTTTATGATAATCTCAGCCCATTTTACATGTCAAACTTTTTCCATCAAATTCCCTCGATTCCAACTTTTTCTGACGCCGTACACATCCGGGCACGTTTTGGTGCTTTTGTTGTTTGACCGAAAGCACGAAAACGTCAGAAGAACAGTTGTAATGGATGGAATTTGATTGAAATCATTTAACATGTAAAATGAGATTAAAATTATCGAGTTGCGAATATATGTGAGTTTGCCACTATGCAACAAGAGATATTTTGCAGAATACAACTCTTGCATGAATCGAAGAATACTTGTATTTTGTATCGACTACATGCTTACTGTTTGAACGTTTTTTTAGTTGTCGTAGTGCTAATTTCAACTAAATCAGACATCTAAACGTTGTGCCTGATGCCTACGATCATCAAGTTCAGCTTTTGATAGTGAAGACACATCCTGCATAAAAGGTGACTATTATAATGCAAACATTTAAATCTTCAATGAACAATGTCACAATGATCAATGCCAACTCTGTGATGGACCTTATTACATTACTGCTTCACTTTATTTATATCACTATTGCATTACCCTTTTTGTTATAAAGGTAAACTAAACATGTAATCATGCATAATGTTGATAAGGTTGCCTAATTTACATTAACTTGCATACATTAAATAATAAAAAATGTCAATTTAAAAAAATATTTTCATTGGTGTCGTGAGGTTTCAAAATAATTGCATTGAGCTGCATTTTGGTGTCATTTTACGATTAAGTAACTGAAATTTGTAGTGATTTGAAAATGTTTTGGTTTTTTTATATGGTTTTTGGAAATTCATTTGACAGGGACTTTGTACCCAAAAATCATCATCTCTATTAGAATAGTCATGGCGCCCTGTGAATGTACAGTACACGTAAAAGGTATGCAAAATTTTCATTCATATATACATTTAATACTCCTGATGCTTTCCTTTCACAATGTGTGAAATGTGTTTTGCACAAATCACACGTGGTGAAAAAATGCTGGTCTTCACTCTGAAATTACCAATTGTAGTGGGCGTTTTTTTTCAGTTTATGAAAAATACATTGGTTGTATGCGATTTTTTTATTTATGCGAGATTTGATATGTGAGATTTTTATTTATACCAAACGGTTTCGTAACTGCTTCATAAATAGAGGAAATAGTTGTTGTCGCACTCTTCGGATACCCCTCACGATTTTAAATCATTATTACACATTATATGTTGTTGAATCGTCTCTTTTGTCAATATGAAATTTCAGTGTTTGTGTGTAGGAGGTGACTGCATGTTGATTTTTAACTAATAATTGAAAGGCCTGGTGTAAAAGGGTGTCCAGTAGCATTTTTTATCAAAAATGACTTAGAAGCATTTTCGAATGTGTTAGATTCAATTCTGCCTTCCTAATGCATAATGTTGAGCAAAACTGCAATACGTGCAATGCTATTAGTGCAAGAAGTATTAGGTAGCCCATCGACACCAAAGCAGGTTTGAAATTGTAAAAAAGTTAGCACCCTTTTACACCAGACCCTTCAATTATATCCATAAGATGATCTTGCGAATTTTCAGTTGTGCTGAAATGCAACAAAGTAATTCTGATTTTTATTAATGCCTTCAACAATCTTAGCTATGAAAATGTACATTTCAGGAGAATGCAGTTTGAAAACTGCATTCTGATTGTTGAAAACGGAATGCAGTAAGCTTCATGTCAAGTTTAAATATTGAAATTAGAATTTATTTTATTCCTAGCTAAAATGAATTTCTGCATGCTATCATCAAAGGGTGGTGCGAAGATTGTTATTTTCGCGTACAATTACAGTAAGCGAAAGTACTGTAATTGTAGTGATAACACATCAATAAGGTCTGGCTAGAAAAACAAACACTACATTTGTTAAACTTCAAATTGCTTCAGATTATATTGAGAGAGTTTTTCCAACTATATAATAATTACAGTCTGTGTATAAGTAGTAGATTGTGGATTTGTCGAGTAGCTGGTTGTGGTATAACTTTTGACATCACCTGAGTGTTGCCAATGAGTGAAGCGCAAAAGTGGGTGTATGTTATTTTAAAAAGCAATTACACAACAAGCTAATAGAATACATACATATGAACCGCAAATGGTTGACACTGATGAAACGGAACCAGATGGAAGTGATAAGTCAGCTGGTGGTGGTGGTGGTGATGATGATAATGATAGTATTGATGATGCTCCGCCATTGAAATCCACTGGCATTGTGAGGTATTCAGTCTTTGATATTCAAGGTTTCAGTTTCACACGCTGTCTCGTTACATCGAATCTAGTTTTTGGTTGTTGATGATATTCGTTTAATAATAACAACACCACCACATTGTAGGCTGTTGCCATTTTGGATATGTTTTTGCTGCTCTGTCTTTTTTTTTGTTCTTTTTCTGATCGTCGTAGTTTTATTTCTTATCTACCAAGCTGTGGATACATTCGTCTACGATAGCACTGTTGTGCTAACCCGTAAGATTGACGAGGTGAGCACTAACTAAAGTTGTAACTAATGCAATGTCTAGTTTAGGATACATAAGGTGGTCCAGCAGTTCATTTGATTGAAACATTTTAGGGTGCTTTTTGATTAGACGTTTTCCACCTATATAATTTGTTACTTGCTTATACTTGGTTATGGGTTTATTTTGCAAGTTAGGTCAGGGAAAAAACACAAAACCGTATTAAATGTATGATCTGTTTTTCTTCCTTACCTATCCTGCAAAATAATCCCATCACTAACTAAGTACAAGCAAGCAGCAAATTAGAGAGGTGGAAGACGTCTAACCGAAAAGTATTTAATTTAAATTTCCGATAATTCTTTATAATTTAAGGGTTTGGTGTGAAAGGGTGTTAAGTAACTTTTTACAATTTTGAAGAAAACGCGTTTAGAGATCTGAAGTTGCCTTGCACTACTACTATGGGCTACTTCACACTTCTTGCACTAAAAGTGCTTCTAGATTCTTTTTGACAAAAATGTTACTTAACACCTTTTATACCAGGCCCATCAATTATAAGCAGAAATCTAAGATTAGATTAGCATTCTTGTATTAAGCGTAGATGAGTTAATACTGCGATAATGTTTTAGGAATCATGTGTTAGGGAAAATTCATGTACAAAGTGAGTGCAACTTATTGTTGCATCTAGCCTGTAATAACATGTGGACGAAATCATTGAAATTTGAGTTGTAAACTCAAATCTAGAAAACGTATTTATCTTAAAGTTTCTATGCTACAAGTTAGCAGTATTGAACAACAAGGTTATGACAATCATAGGTTGGATATTTTGCTTTTATGGCATTGTTTTATTTAGTTTCATTAGTAGACTGTATGCCATTAACAATCTCTGCTATATACTGTCCAAGTTATATTTGGTATTTTGTTGTTTCATTGAACGTCTGAACAGTTGATTGATTCAGGGAAGGAAAAAGCCAACGAGTGAATTTGGTAATTTTTTGGAGAATGCCTGGTCGAAAGTATTCACACTCAACTCATTCTACTGGCATTGAAAGGTAAATATGCAACTGTGCTACATAACGAAGCAGAACTCGTCACAGTTTGTTTTACAATGTTGCGCATCTTATGTTGCAGACTGGCACCATGTTGGGCATTTTACTCTTTCGTCATCTTTCTCTTCTTCGTTTTTGTGTGTGTTGTGATCTTTGAGCTTTTCTACCAGATTGTTAACCAAAGTGCGATACAAGTTGGAAAGACTGTTAAGGTTAAAATCAAGGAGGTGAAAAAGATAATTGAAGCAAAATTTAACAAAATGGCCAAAAAAATCCCAAAAAAGGCCTCTCCAATTGTACGTGCAGACCTTCCAATTGGACGTGTAAACGATACAAGAGAACTGTTAACTTCAGCCAAGAACTCGACCAAGTTTAGTTTGAATTGATTCAATTTTTCGAGCAAATGAAACCTATTTTAATAACATGGCATTGCTAAGGGAAAGTTGAAATTACATTTTATGGTATTGGTGAAAATAAACAAGTGATTCAAAACAAAAAACATTCTTAACTTTAAATTTCGCCTCTTTTACTTTGAAAGTACCCTAATGCGAGTTTAACAATGGTGTTACCTAGGAAATTGCACGTGAAATGAAAAATTCACGAAATGTTTTCTGATACAATACAGTATTGGAAATACGAGAAAAACGTTTTCTAGAAATAATGCCCCAAGACGTAGAAGATATAGAGGAGGGGGAAACAAGTGAAACTACTGTTGCTTCTTTCGGGGCCCAAATAAAGTAAGCACCGAAGCAGTTTTTTGTTGAATTTGTTTTACTGGAAATCTTTCCCATAGTTTCTGCAGTGGACCATTTGTGGAAATTCAATTCCCCACAGAAATTTCGGCGTGCTTCTCGGTGTGGTTGCTGTGTTTGCTGCTGCTGCGATAGGATTGTGCGCGTACATTATTTATACGCGGGGGTACAGCAATGTGTCGGATAATGACGAAGGTGTTAGAATGGCAGGAACTACAGCCTTGCCATCTCGAGAACCACGTGACGATTGGTTTAATTTTCTGGATAATTGGACGTATCATTGGGTAATGCAAGAACTACTAAGTTTCGTAACGCTGGACCCTGAACTTGATTTGACTTTCGACAACGAGACGCTTTTGCCTTGGAAACAATCAACAGTCATGTGTAGTTCAATTGCTTGTAAGTTTCATTTGTTGATCGAATGAGTCACTAGCAATATTCTGTTCAATTTTTTAATAGTTGAGCAATTTGCTACTTCAGACATTAGAAAAGTGATCAACTTTTTTGTTTTGTGTGTAGCGTTTGCGCTTACACGCACACGTTTTGCGTTGAACTTCAGCGAATCTGCCAAAGAGTGTTTGAGTTGGCTAGGAGGCGTCATGGCATTTGCTACTGTTAGAGAGGAAGAAAACTTTATCATGCAAGAGATCCGACCCTACTGGTTTACAGTATTCTGCGACTCTTACTTTCTAGGTAGGCTACTCGTACTGCTATACCGTAGTACCCTGCTTTAAGGCACTTCACTTTTTGGGCGGTTCTGCAAACATTGTGGTTTTCAATTATGTTTATGTGTTCTGCACTTGCTCCACTCTTTCTGCGGTTTTTGGTATGAGGCACGCATCAGCAAAGTCCAAGGACATCAAACTTCACTTAGTTGCATCGTTGTCTGTTTATACAGTAGTTATTTGTGGATAATAAGAATTCAATGTAAGCATTAATTTGGTACTTTGGTACTTTGGTTCTTTACACATTATATTAATATACAAAAACTTGTGCATGTGGATGATAAATGTGTATGGACTTTCGGTACATACAGTATTCATTTTCTTTGCATACCGATTTATTGGATCTAGTTCAATTGAACACATGAGATATGATAGTGTCAACATATGTGTGTTGTGTTCTGTAACTTACTATATGAGCGGGGTACTACTGTGTTGTCTATTAACATGACATTTTGACATCTCTGTTCCAATGCCTAGAAGAATTTTGTTTTCACATTTCCAAGGTTACCAGAAAAACCTTACAAAAACGTGGAAATCGTCTCAAGGACAGTTTATCTCCATATCTTCCGATAGTAAAACACTAAAAATTAAGGAGATGAAAGACAAGGAAGAAAAATTTTGTTTGGCGGTGGATGCTAAGTACTTTTCATTTGTTAACGTTGACTGCTCCAGACGCTCCAAGTATTACTTGTGCGAAAATCGAGGTAATTTAATATGACTACGAACTCAACTGGTATTGCGAAGAACTAAAAGTAAAAAGTACAGGGTGACCACAATGACGTCTAAACATTTGAAAACTTCCTTATATTTCATATCGGGTTATAATACAAATGTGATGTGCTTGCTAGAAGTCAGTCGCTTTCCAAAATGTCGACTCCAAGCGACCGTTGATCTAAGGTTATGTGGTGCTATTGAGTAAAGAAGTCGGTTGCATATGGGTGAATGTTGAAACCATGGACATGAGTCAGATTACTTATTTAGTTACGTTTTTCTTAAAACTGTATGTGATTACAATGGTTAAATCTTAAAACTGTATGTGATTACAATGGTTAGATTTTATTGTGGACATCCTGTAGTTGTTACCACAAAGGTTATGCTCGTTACTTTTCATTGATCAAATGTTTGACTTTTTCGATTAAGTTTGTCCCAACCTTGATTCAAGCTGTTACAAGTTTCACAAGAGTGAAACGAAATTAAGTTTTGCCGAGGCCAATGAACTGTGTGAATTTGAAGCTTCGCGTTTTGCGTTTCCTGCCAATGAAACAGTTAGAAATATTATGCAGCAATTAATACAACGCGAGTCATTATCGAAAGAAATAGTTTTGTTAGGTATTGTAATTTTTATTGGTACTTGGCATTCTGCTAAGATTTAATTTTGTTTTTTATTGACAATGTTTCGCCTGATGTTAGATGGTAAATATGCGAACTTCTACGAAACGGTTGATGGAACAAGTGTGAACTACGAACCTACACGAGTAAGCAAAAAGGGAGTACTAAACAAGCATTGTCTAGTGGTGAAAAAGGATTTGAAGTATTGGCATCCAGTGGATTGCAGTTCAGAACATTGTGCTTTGTGTAGAATAGTAACTTAAGTGTAATTTAGAGTCTCTTTGTACACAGATTTGTCTTGGCTTTTGTCACCATACATTAAATACAGATAATTTTTTTCTGAAGTAACATGACCAAGCATCACTTTATATATGAGTTGATTTTACAATACAATGCAGGAAGTTTAATGGTTTACATACGAATAACTCACAAATGAACATGAACATGAAAAGTAATGAATGGGTGATGAATGCGCGTCTTGAAGTATTAAAACTTTTAAGAGTTGTTGTCCCACGTGTTTCTTTGGAAATACTTTGGTATACCTATTCTGGGGCGTGGAACGATAATTTCTTCATGAAACTTCTTTCCTCTAATTTCTGCACAAAAAAATTAAGAAAATATATATATATATATATATTAATATATAGTTCTAATACAAGTTGGGGCAAAATAAAAATAAAGACAGATGAAGATAGCCACGAAATAATGTCAACGCACGAAACAGGTTAAAAATTGACAGGTAAAAACGGAAGTTCCGAGCAACGGTAGTACGGTATGACAGGGAAG
Source organism: Cryptops parisi (assembly GCA_034695005.1). Classification (NCBI taxonomy): domain Eukaryota; kingdom Metazoa; phylum Arthropoda; class Chilopoda; order Scolopendromorpha; family Cryptopidae; genus Cryptops; species Cryptops parisi. The sequence continues at coordinate 7,566 of JAQIWH010003163.1, read as the reverse complement.
CAAAGTAGGGGTAGCCCCAACCACCATAGCCTATCTATGCTTAAATATTATCGTTTTGTTTTTACTTATCAGTTTTGAGGTCTCATTTTATTGGGCAGATATTCGATCGAGTGTAAGCATGTGTTATGCACACGATTCATGTGCATTTGCAAGTGAAACTCCACCTTTCATTGATTTTCTATTTTCGTTTCAAACACACAACTACTGGGTTATTCGATACAGACTTACTCTCATTTTTTGGTTCTTGGCAAAGATAACACAATTCCTTTGAGCAGTCTTCTGTGATAAACTGTGGATGATTCGATCCCTCCACCTTGAGGCAGTGATTATTCAAATTACTTCGTTTGATGTTCAGATGCTGAAGTTCATACTCTATTGGAGTTTCATTAATTGTTTCCAAATAAAGACGATAGTGACCATCTGTAAAATAAACGTAATTAATGGTGTCGTATTTTATATAAAAATACTCGGTTATTAGCCCGTGTCAGCAAAACCCCATATACTTGTAGTACTGAAACCTTTCCCAACATTGTAAGCCACATGTCATGTAGCATTGCAAGCATCATCACATCGAGTGAAACTTAAAATGCCTCCCTAAGTTTTAAGTCACCTAAGAAGTATCCTGGTCGTGTTCCGATGGTTTTACAATGAATGTCAGCTTTGTTGTGTAGTAATTGTATCATTGCGTGCAAAACTTTTCGGTGGTAAGGGACTGCCAATGTCAAGTTGCTGATTTTACATTGTTTCTTAGCATCTGTGAAACTGATCAAGTTCTTCGCCAGTTGACCCGTGTAGAAAGTTTGAAAACAGTCTTTCATTTTTGCTGTGAGGTTACAATCTGAAACTCGTGATGGAGACAATTTTTAGAGGGTTTTTCCAGGTTTAATGGATTTCATTGAACTTGAGTTTATTGACTACAGGCAACTCTTGATATTTGATGTTAGTTGGGTGCAAAAATATACAATGTGTATCATAAAACTTTAGGATTGTTCGATACCAATAATGAACGAAAGGAAGAAATCAAAACGTGAACTGAAAAGTTGCCTGTACTCTCCAAATTTTCATTCAATAAAGCAAAATTGTCACCAGGATCTCTGCAAATGAAACAGCTGGCTTTTGCACTGCATTCAACTGGCTTCAATGAATGAAGTTCAGAATCCAATTGGAGGCAATGTCCGTTGGATATGGACAAGTCGTAATCGGTGAAAAGACTTGCCAGCACTGGTAGAAAATGTTTTTCTGTTCTATTGGACATTTCCGAACCGTAATGCCACTGGTATAGTAAAATTTTTCTGGCACCTAAATCACAAATACACTTAAGTTATCACATACGCGTACACCTGGAAATTGCTATTATTATCGTAGTAGTGATGTTGTAGTAGTAGTTGCATATATTGTAATGCAAATGAATTTCAACGTTAATGAAATGTCAAAACCTGAAGTTTGCTTATTCGACAGGTTATGAATCAGGGTACTACTGTTCAAAATCGAAAATTTTTGAACTGTGGAACCCAGTTGTTTTTTTTTTTGCAAATAAATGCATTTTGGCCACCGAAAAAAACGATAATGCACTATTTATTAAAATAATGCACTATGTATCACTAACTGAAATGAGTTGAAAAGCAGGGAACACATATACAGTATAATCTTGTGGACAAAATTTGGTTTTGAAAGAAAAATTAAACGACCTAACCAATAACCATCCGAACATGTCGCATTCCTGTTGCCCACATTTTCTAGAACACTTTGCTCCGTTTCGTGATCCTTGATGACGATTAGATGCTTGTTGATCGCACTGCAGAATTTTGCGGCGTCACTGAAATTGGCCCTTTTGGGCACTGCATGCAATACATGGATCGATTAATATCGTGACATTTCACTTTCCCCAATTGTCATTTTCTTTTGCGCTTACGATCATCCTCGTTTGAATAGTACGTGAGACCCGAACGGCCTGACTTGGCCACTTGTTCCCCATAAAGATCGTCTTGAAGTTTCTCTTCGGTTTCCGGCGTCTCCTTGTTGATCACGTAGACTAGTACGCCGACTGCTGTTGCGATTATTGCCAGCACTGCAGTAGAAGCACCCAGGCTAATCCACAGACGTTTCCTGCTGCAGTGGTGTATTATCATGTGCATTGATACTCTATCTGATTACTTGAATTGGAAACGGCAATTATTTGAGAAAAGTGAAACAGAAGACTAACTCTTGATACCATCTTCTACTATGTTCTGAATCATCAGAGTCCTCTTCCGTTCCTGTTGGGCCCCGGGTTGCGTGCTTAATGTAACGGATTAGTATTAACTATTGTGTACATCAAGTCTTGGATGATTTATCTGGTATAAACATCTGATCAAGTGACTGAAAGCTTCTGCACGTGTACATTAGTTCCACGATGTATGTGCACACAAAAACTATAAATGTTGACTATAATCTTATGATGGAATTTGATGTTTTTTTATACAGTATAAGTTGTCAATGTATTGGGCAGTCTATAAAATGCCAAGCCTAGTTTAGGTAATTTGTGAAATTAGTATTAGAATTTTTTGGTCAAAAAAACCATTTAGGATCAGTCTAAATTTAGGCCTAAATATCTATTTTAAAGAAAAAAACGCTTGTGTTCACCTAAACCAATCTTACCTAACTTAAATGTATACAACGTGTTGTATTATTATACTTTGCTAAAAGAGGATAGGGATTCTGTAGAATGTCGGCATTCTATACATTGCTGGTAACATAGAAAATTTACGATTTACACAATGTTTTTGCAAAAATGTATCTCTAGCATAAATCAAAGTCTTATAGCAAAAAAATAATTTGTGATTGTGTAACTTACATATAATATAGTTTGAATGTAATTGTGAGTAGCGTATTCCACAGTCATGCAAAAATATTGGAGGTGTTCTGTACATTATGCAATACTAAATCAGAAAAAGTTAGAAACTCAACTATGACGACATGAAGTTTTCGTACAAGATGCAAATGAATGTTACATCATATCTTTTTGTTGAAAATGTTATATTATGAAACATCGTTCACTTACCATTGTTGACAATGGCATTTGTGGGTTAGTTAATTTAAATTCTTCAACAATACAAGAGATAAAAGCACCGATTCTATTCTATTCATTATTAATAATTATTGTTGGAGCTGTGAAATATTCAATTTGTACTTATTTTAAACATCATTGTTTAAAAGAGGAACAGGATATAATGTACTTCCTTTAATTGTATAAAAAGAAACGTAACATCAATTAAATTGTTATATTAAACAGTTCATTTAAATTACATGAATTTATGAATGTATTGTATTAGTGTGGTTTAAAATTTACATCATTAAGTAAAGCTCATTTCATACGTCAAACTTTTTCAATAAAATTTTATTTGTTTATCTGACGTCATACACACGCTCGGGCGCGATTTCGTGCTTTTGATCAAACAATGAAACACAGCAAAAACACGAAAACGCACTCGGACGTGTGTATGACGTCTGAAAAATAATTGGGTTGGATGGCATTTGATTGAAAAAGTTTGACGTGTAAAATAGACTTTAGACTTTTATCACGTTCAAATTGGATTTCATAAGCTTTTCTCCAATTTGCACATAAGGTGTCCTGTCAACATTTCCATATTCATCAATGCATAAGAAACATCGTGCCGTGCTACACTTTGCTGTCGTGATGTAATTTTTCCTCTTGCTGCTAATAGCTATTAAACAAGATTCTTTTTTGAGACGTTTGTTTCCCAAAAAACCATGGCTTGGAGTCACTATGGAGAAGTAAATAGAGGTAGAATGACACTTAATAACTAAAATGACACTGAACACACTCATTAGATATCTATTTCAGTGTTTTGAAGTAAAATAACGGAGCAGCTAAATAACACTCAATTAATAGTGACTTAGTTGACTTTTTTAAGTAATCAGTTGATCTTTTAAAGATGTTCAAAGGCAATAGGGTTGGCTTATAATTAGAACTACTAAGTAGTATGTATTTTAGTCTTTAGTTTTTCTTTGATCCTTTGTCAACTAAGACATTCTTGATAAACGCAGTAGTTCAAATCTCGATTGTTCATTGATTTTTATCTTCAGCATCAAATTCCCTATGATCACCTTAAAAGTGGTTAAAGTGTTAATCTAGGCCTTAAGATGAACCATAGGGTGCTTACGTATCCAGAATCCATGATTGCAGTATCCAGCAAACTCCTGAACTTCATGGTAAACTTCCAAATTGGTATTCAGTATTTCTGTAATGTTAGGAACGGAAGTCTGGAGTGTAGCACAGACAATTTTAGCCAATGTATACCCTCCCTTGGCTGGATAATAGTTAATTACTAGGAAAAGAAATGAACGAATAAATGCAGGTTAACGACACGTTTAGAAACCAATTATAAACTTAAGAGAATGTATCTTTAACGAATAGAACTGTGATTCAGTTCTGGTGTGAAGTTAATTTATTAGTGTTATTGTAAATGTGGATCAACAGTTGCATTTCTTCACTTGCCTAGTTTGTCTTCTGTTGATGAACTCAGCAGGGTGGTAGATGTTTCAAATATAGTACTCTCTGAATATTCACTTATTGAAGAACTTGTGTCAACTTCTTGAATTAGATATCCGCCTACATTAAATGTTTAAAAAATCAGATTAGTAAGTATCACAACTAGACTAGATCATAGTGTCAAAATCCTTATGATGGACTAATGACTGTATTTCATGCATTCATGATGAACATGCATTTCATGCATTCTTTACAACTTAAGATTTTATCATTCTTACAATATGCCAGAATATACAGTACGGTTTAGGATGCAAACAAACTTTAGCATAACTTAATTGAAGGGCTTGGTATAAAAGGGTGTTAAAAGAGTTAAAAGTGTTGTACCGAAAATGTCTCCTTTTAAACAAACTAACTGTTTCGACGTGTTCAAATTTATATTTTACACCAAACTCTTCAATTATTTGTAACTGAATAACACTTTTAAGTTTAATTTTTTTTCAGTACAGGAGGTCTTTAATTTAAGTTCATTGGTTTTGTATATGCGATTTTGCTATTAAGTGATCAGAGAAATTCTCCATGATAATTGCTTCAGGGCAAACACATTTTGCTATATGAGATTTTGTGATTGCTCAGAACATGAACCTCGCACAAATAAATGACATCCTGTTTATGTTGTTGTGAATGTAGTACAGTAGTAGTGAAACAAATACAATATTGATGTTGTTCTGAATGTAGTAGTAGTAGTAAGACAAATACTGTTTTACCGTTTGTACAAACAGTGCATATTTTATTTTTACAGTCGCTTGTGGTTGCGCAAAGTTCTTCATTAACAAAAGCCAGCTTGAAGCAATCATCAACATCTTTATTTTTGGTGAGTTGCATTTCATTTTCTTGTTCTTTATTGAGACCTAAAAATAGTTGAATATATGTTTATGATTTCAATTGAGAAACTCTGACATGCCTACAATGTCTACTCAGTGCAATTAATTTATATGACAATATAAATTAAATGGGTTGCGTAGCGATGTCACTTTAATCACCAATATTGCATTAGGTATAATATGTCATGATTAGACTTATAACAAACAATAATAATGCAATTTGCATCACCTCTGCATCTTTAAACACAAAGTGTAGTTTTTAATTGGTTCTGTTCTTCTGATTTCTGAATCATTACCAAAATTGCAAATAATGTGCGCCGTCTTGGTGACATTATTGTAACCTTACAAATTGCCATCTTTACAAGATTGCGCAGTCACAACTTGATGTCATTTAATTTGCATACTTATAGTCACTTAAACCAGCATATTGGTAACTTCATAAATTTGTCATTAGTGTCGACTGCACCAATCGCAATCTCGGTATCATTTAACTTACATACTCACCTAACCAGAATCCAGTACTGCAGCATGGTGACCATTGTTTCATTTGATGCTTCAGACTTTCATGTTCTGTGAAAAACATGTTGAACGGTAGAAGAGTACTGTTTTGCTCCCAGCAATATTTGTAAGCTTCTTGGTGATTACTTTTTCCAACTAGAAATTATAGAGTAGGTGACTACTTTGTTCATAAAGGTTGGTCATTTGAGCTGATAATCATTGAGAATAGCCATATGTATGTATAGTGGATTGTAGGTGATTACTATAGAAATGTGAGCTTATTTGATTACCACTGTATACACATTATATGAGGGTGTCTGACTTCAAACCATGCAATTGTTTCATAAATTTTTGTAGTTTTTGTACATTACCTGAGGAACAGCTTCTAATGGTGGTGGCTGTTACTGCATCTAAAATTTAAGATACAGTTCAGTTATATCAATTTAACTGACTGCTTAACAGTATGGAAGAGTTGGGGTACAGTATGGTTTTGCTAATACAGTGGATTAGATGACAAAAAAAGACGACTATAGCCCGTTTTCCACTTGCTTCATTTCATGCATTTAACTCGCAAACTGTAAAAAGTGAGTTAACTCACTATGGTTTAACACGATCCAATTCATTACCTGTTTTTTCTGTTGAAACAGTCGTCGTTCGATTGTCATACATAATATCTGTGATTGGTAGTAGTGTTATAGTTGATGTATTCAAGATTGGCGTTGTATTTTCTGTTCCAAATGGAACACGTAGGTTCCACGTAGGTTCATCTTCCAACTCTCGCTCAGAATCTATCCCAGTAGCTAGTAGAATGAGGTAAACGCCCATCAGGAGAACGAAAAGGGCTATCAGAAGCATCAGCACAAATTTACATGGAGAAAAATAATCTCTGTTAATGAAAAATAACTGCAGGTTAAAGTTTATTTTTTGATTAAGTCTCTTGACATTCGATCACATTAAAACTCATGTGTAAACTACATTTTTTTTTTAGCTACTGTTACAGACAGTCTCCGATTTATGTGAGTTCTGTAAATGCTATTTTGTTATTATGCGATGATGTAACTCTTCCTAAGTTCTCTTTCAATGCGAGAAAATACACTATTCCGCTTATGTGACAATTTGTGTGTCAAGTGCACAAATGTCAACCTTCAAGCACCTGGTCAATTCTTTGCATAGTGTGTATACCATGTGTCAGGATGGAAATATGTACACTACAGTTCGTAATTATTATCCATTGTAGATTTTCTATTTTATGAAAAATTTGATACAGTATATGCGTTTTTCGATTTTTTTTATGACTTTTCGGAGAGCTAAATTCTCTCGCTTAATCCGAGAACTACATGTACTTGTGTTTCCATTACGTACTCTGGTCTTTCATCAGGCTTTTCAGTGGAAACAGGTTCTTCTGGCATTTCTAAGCTACTTTGGCACTTAGTATATCCGAAGTAATAACTATTTCTTTCCAAAGCTACGAGTATTTTGGAGCTATAATTGTACCATATTGCACTTTTTATACAGTATTGTAAAGTGGCACTATTATTTTAGTACAGTACGTTAATACTTTAAAGAATGGCTCTATTGTTAGTTGTTTTTTTTTACAATTGTTGAGCATCCTAATTTTAGGATTTTCTAAATTAAAACCTGGAGTATTGAGATCAGATCTCTGATTGAAATTGAGCTTTTTTTTTTTTTTTTTGG
>JAQIWH010003162.1:0-21066 GCA_034695005.1 Cryptops parisi | reverse complement strand
TTTTACTTCGTTGACCAGCAAAAGTAGGCCTCTCTAAAATCGTAGGCCCATGCCAAATGGCATCACTGGCCTACCCTCTGCTCGGCCCTGATGATATGTACTATGGTACTGTATTTAAAAAGTCAAGTTCTCTAAATTTGTGTTTCAAACGATAATTTCAAAGCACAACTAAATTCTTTTTGATAGAAAAACAAACAAAGATGTGCAAAACCCCTTCATGACAAAACAAACGTGTACTGTGTAGTTGTGTGCTGTACACTGCACCACAATAACCAGTTCAACACAACTCAAGTGCCCAGACTATGGTTTCACTGAAAATGTAGTTAACTCCAAAAACCAAAATCACTGTGCTGGATTAAGCATGCCAATTTTTACCCAGAAAATGTGATGACTTATGTTTGGAAATCAAGCAAAGAGGGGGGGGGATAATCTCCCGATTATTTGATATATATTGATATATTTGTGATAAAAATAATCGGATGGATTAAATGGATTCTTCCCTAAATCCCCCCTCCCTTGCGTAAGGCCCCGTTTAGTTTAGAGGACTTGACTTTCTAAATACTAATTACTTTGAAAGTTTCAATACTTTGTTATTGCAGCGTGGTTTTTACTAGTGAAAGCATAAATAGGTAATTTTCGATTTGTTTCGTTCCTTTCCAAACCCTATTAATGTTGCAGAAAATAACCAGATTAATGACTTCCTTTTTTTAAACTCTGGTACTTTTTAAGTTAACGGAGAAGCCACTTGTGGGATGGGCATGATGTTGATTTTTAACTCACCTAAACTAGTTTCTCTGCTTTATGGGTATAGACACCAGGTTAGGGGGTCTAATACTTTCTTATAATTTAATTTACTCACTCGGTCGTTTGAAACGTTTTGTAGTTTTTTTGTTTATTTAATTTTCAATTTTTTGTTTAGATAGCACGTTTTAGATACCCTCGTGAATGTTGAGGGTTTCTGTGCAAAGCACGGAAAACATCAGTTAACAATTACCTGAAGTACTATGAGGTCAAATAAGTTAAGATTAAATCAAAAATGTAATTTTTGTCAATAGGTTTTTATTAAAAGTTCGTGTACAAAACACTGTCTCAAAGATGTTTAGTTTTACAGAAAGTATTAAAATAAAAAAAAACAAAAATAAAAACTAGCCACACGTGGAATCGAACCCTTGGCTTCACCATTCACCACGACCATTCAGTCAAATGAATTACTGTTTTTACACTGCTGCTTAATGCACAATAAAAACAGGCCTTTGTGAAAACAGTACATTTATATTTATCGATTCAGTTTTTAATCTAAACGCTCCATTAAACTTAGGTGAGAAAACTTAGCCATCTATTAAGTCATATTTTGCAATTTTTGTAGCCTTAGTTTTTGTAGTAGCTTGTGACCAACAAAGATACCCCAATTACCAAAAAAGTATCGATACCGGTACATACATTAGTAGTGTATGTACCGGTACGACACTACTCGTGTCGTTATTTTTATATCTTTTTTTTGGAAAATTCCTTCCCTTGTCTGAATTCTGCGAATGGCACTGCTTGTTGTGGTTTGATGACATTTACTTCAGGCTCAGGGGCAAAACAGAATTGATTACTGAATTCATGGTGGATGGTGCATGGTCGTCAAACACAATGCATGTTTCTCAAATTTGCACAAAAACCAGACGAGAGAATGATTCTTTGCATATGTTGAGTTCAAAGATAATGACAATCATTTTTAAAGTTTGAAAAACAGATGCTTAAAACTAAAAACTTGCAGCCCAAAATGGTAAAAAATTGTTTCTGGGGCTTTCCATATGATACAAAACTGTTCATGTAACCCACAAACCAAAATGAGTTTACCATGTAACTTCTGAAACCTTTAGTCCTGTATAGAATGGTGAGTTCGCCTCCCACTCGTGCCGTGTGGGTTCAGTTTAGGGTCTGACACTGCGGGGGCAGGTTTTCTCGGGGCACTCCCGTTTCTTCCTGCACCATAAAACCTTGTTCCATGTTTATCATCTCCATCTCATTATCATTTTTGTACTTCTAATTTAAATAAAGTCTGAGGGCGAAATGACATAGCTGTAAAAGCCAGTCGGTGCCCTCGTTAAACCCCATATATCTACCTACCTGTATAGAAATGAAAATCTTTAGAAAATGTATCAGTTATATCATGTACAACATTATGCTACTATTTTGACACAAATAACGAAAGTCACGAAATGATTTTCGACAGAAAAACGCTAAAAGTAAATTTTACCATTGAAACAGTAGCGAAAAACAATTTTTTTTTAAAATTATCACGGAAAGCTGATATTTTTGGCACACGTTGTACTTCTTATACAAGTTATAATATCATTTTTTGGAACATGACCAAATTCCAGGATTGAATTTTTCTTTGTGATTGAATAGTGGTGAATTTTCATCAATGAGCTATACATGCAATAGCAAGAAGACAAATTGGTTAATTCCGTTGGCTAGCTACACAAATTGATGAAAACCACCTTAGAAGTGATAACTTTCAACTTAAAATTTATAAGGCACTAAATGTTTCCAAAATTTGTCTACCGAGATAAAATCAGCACGTGTCGTTTTCGTTGAGCTTTAAAAAATCGATACCAATTTCAGTTCTCAATTGGAGCAAAGATGCAGTAATCTAGTAGGGATTAAAACGATTAAATTTTAAGAAAAAAATGAGAAACACGAGACGTGATAGTTTCCAGAACTCGTGTGGTGTACTTCGCATTGAAGAAAATTTTGCTCCAGCAACGAAAATTCCATTTAATTCCAGGTAACAATAATGATGATGTGATGAATATGAAGAATTCTTACACAGACCAGTATCAATAAAGCAGAAACATTCACGATTATCGGTAGTTGGTGTTCTAGTATAGATAGTACTATTTTAAAGTGTTCTATACTTTTAATTTCGGTTTACCACCTACCATTGACTAATAAAATTCTTATTAAAGAGATTTTTGTTTCTAAATGCCCAATGACTGCCCCTTTAACACCTAAGGCACAATCAATGCAATCCAAGCATAATTGAGACAGTATTAAATCTAATACATAATTACTAGTTAAACTAATTTTCATTTGATGCAATACACATTGACATTATACATACCGGTACTGTAGATACATGCATAAAAAGAAGCATACAAACCCACATACATGAATATTATATACACCATACAGATACATTGTTTTCAGAGTGTTTCAGAGTTCCTATTACAAACTTCTAAAGCATGTAAGGGAGGGGGGGTCGAAAAGAACAACTTTTTTCCATGCAAAACGTTGTGGAAAAATTGTGTCACATGACCCCACGACCCCACTGATGGTGTGATGAGCTCCATGCAATACACATATGTGTGACAGGTAGCAAACCTTGTAACCAGTCACTGTGAGACTTCTGTTTACATATATGTAAACAGAAGTCTACAGCTTATACATGGGGGTGGTCATGGGAGTCATGACCCCCACCATAGCTACCTGATAAATGACCCGACATATATGATATTTGATAAAATTCGGAGAATGTTTGATAAGTTTTCCAAACCCAAACCCAATCAAAATTGAAATTTATTTTTTAATTTCTTTATATTATAAATTATCTATATTTATATATGTCTCGATAAAATATGTATTTATATACCACAAGCTATGTATCTATAATTCCTTTTATGTGGTGTGTGACACCCACCAAACTGTAGGTCTGTATTGAAAAATTGTAAGCTTGCATAGAGGGGTGGTAAGGGCTCATTGAATGCATAATGTTTTATTCATGCAGCGATTTGTTAACGGCACTATAACCCATGGCGACCAGATTGCAAGGTTTGCTACCTGCCCACACACATGGTTATCGCGTGTAACAACTGACCACACAGACAGCATTTTAGGCTTCTGTATCATGTGATGCGCTCTTCTTCCAGAACTTTTTGCATGGGGAAAGAGCATTCTTTTCATATCCTGCTCCCCGTGTTGTAGAAGTTTGTAATACGAACTTGGAAACACCCTGTATGCTGTACATGCATTCGAATACACATACTGATAGATAATTACATACTGCATAATTACATGCACACACATACAAGTTGTACTTAGGTACCAGTACATATATGCGTCTGTAACCTATATTATACTTATTATGTACTGTATATGTGAGTACAGTATTGCAGTGCTGGTTTTACTCAAGAGCTAGAATCTCTAATATACTTGCTAGCATCCATTAGCATAGTGTTACATAACAGATAGTGTTTATATTTTGCTTTAGTTTCTGACTACTTTAGTTTCTGACTGAATGCATATCGCATATGGACAAAAATAGCAAAAACAGGAAAAATAGTTGTAATGTTTTTCTGGAAAACATCTTTAAAAGAGTGACAAAACATTGAGATATGTATGTGTTGATAAATCTGTTAATTTTTGGTCAATACAGTAAAGTAGCCTTAGTTTAAACTGCTAATTTACAAAATGTACTTTCGAGTTTCCAAGGTAGCCTACTTACAATGGATGTGCTTTTGCATATGCATAATGTGTTTCTTTCTCATTCGAGAGCATATTTAACATGAGTTTCACTAAGCATGACAAGTTTAAAAAATATATGCATTATGCGGAATAAGATATATCTGTACTTAAAATATTGAATCTCATTATGTCTACATGTCCTAAGGACTTGATCTACAAGAGAACGTACGACTAACTAAACATTACATTCTTTTATGTATGTAAACGTACCATAGCTGCATTTATTAAGAATATCGTTTACTGAAATCTTTAATTCAGAAGTTGTTGAATAGAAAATACGAAACAAGCTTTTTTAAAAATGCAATGTTAAAATTTCATGGTATTCTAAAGACAACTAACGGAAAATTAAAGACGCAGACATCTCCATATGCAATGATATTGTGCTTATTTTCCGTCTCACATCGAGTCTATTGATTTTCCTTTCTCTGTGCAATGTCTTTAATTCTCGTCTTCACTCATCTAAAATGAAAATTAAATTTGCATCTTTTTATCTCCAGCTGTTCCTCCCAAAGCTGAATTTCATGCAAAATTTATGAACCAAACTTAAGAATTAAATCTGCTACTAGAGAAAGGCATTTTATTGTTTGCTTCAAGTAGCAAGTTTTCAAACTATAGTTTTTATTACTATTGTTTTTTTGCAGAGCTATTGTAAAAAAAATGCCTCTTGGAAAACGAACGAGCGAAAAGTATGAGCTGAATGGTCCGGGAGAAACAACGAAGGAAAATTATGGAACGATGACATCATCTTGGGAAACAATGAAAGACACCGAAACATTTGTCGAACGAGATGTCTTGGTATTTATGAAACTAATCAATTTGTAAATCTCAAAGAGTGGTGTATCCTGTGTGAAATTCATTTCCTTCTGATTCGAAAGAACGAGCAGGAGAGCACCGTCGAATCGGAAGAAATTGGATTGGTCATGAAGACACCACGGCAAGATAGGGAAACCTATTTTCGCGATGGAAAACGAAAAATAGGCAAGTAATGTCAATGTTTCCGCTATCCATATTCTTAGTTAGCAAATGAAACAGTAACTGTTCTGCATTATTTTAAATTGGCATAGCATTTGACGGCTAAAAGAGCTTGCAACTCGGGCACTGAAACCCACTTTTGCGATTGACAGTGTTCACACCAGATTGCACTGCATGTCTTCTGAGAAATGAACAGGCCATTGGCTGTTCATTGTGCGAAATGAACAGCCAATCACATTGTTGAAACTTTAAAATTTACAGTCTTTGCTATGTTTGCATCACAGTTTTTTGTTTCATTGGCTTTCTTTGCTCAGATGCCTCTGATGACATAGAACTAATTAGTTTTAACCGACGTTCTCATTGCAAGGGCTTTAACTATAAATTTATGATAATGACTCTAATCATAATGACTTGTTTGTCATTCAGATTTTGTGTTAGTTTACGAAGAAGATGCTTTGTCAAGCGACTCTTCATCATGTGTAACATCACCAATCCAACGTAAACAACCGAGTACCGAAGGAAAGAAAGACAAGTCGTTAAAGCCTGAACTATGGAGACAAAAATTTATGAGCAACTTGAGGAAGGCAGGACTTGACATGGAAGAGGTTAAAAATGAAAATAAGAGTTTGTTACTTCCCAATGATCATTTAACTTTAACACAAAGTCATTATTGTGCTTGTGCTACTCCAGGATCCACCCAAAATTGAGAAAATGTTTAGGAACTGGGTCATTAATGTCACATGTTTAAATGATCTATTGGATGAAATAATAATTCAAGTTAATTTAGGCTATAAGCCTACTGAGACCACTTATTTTTGCAATTTGTTCTGTTATGGATTTAGGGGGTAGTGGAAGGCGACAAGAAAACCACACATTTCATCAAACTCTCCGTGCCATGGCAAGTTCTAGTCCATTATGCCGAAGAACTCAGCATGACAGCTCCTTTACAAGTGAATGATTCTCTATATTTAAAAACTGCTGGGCCATTTTGCGATAAAACCACAGAATATAGCATGTCCCCACTTTTTGGAGTTCTGCCAACATTATGTCCATGTTCATTATGTTTGACACTGTCACACTCTTTTGGTGGTTTTCAGCAGGGCACCCATTATATTCATTTTACTTTTATATTGTTTTTCAGCCTGACTTTTTGCAAACATGAGATATTTTAAACATGGCTTTTATATTGAATTAAACTGCAAATATGGGGTGGGGGGTTGTTATCTTTTTTGTTATGTTTTGTATCTTTTTATAATACTCAGCCTAGTCAATGGTGAGGAGGCTAAAAGTTTTTTGCAAGAAGATTTCAATAATTATGCCATTTAAAAGATTTAAATTCAGGCATTAATCAAGAGGTGTTATGAATTGAGTCATACCTTTACCGAAATCTTGTATTTCCACGATATCATTAATGACATTCTAGCCATGTCTTGATATAAATACCCTTTCTGAATAGGCTCATCCCAATCCGACAGTAAATTGGACCGAACGATTACTTCAAGTTTTACATATCCCCAACATCATGTCTCAAGTGGTACCTAACAAACCACTTAATTTCTTCACTTGCACGTTCAAAAAGTCGAAACTAGAAAGGTAAGCCATACATTTTCACTCCTAACTTTGGTTATTTGTTCAACGTTCCAAAGCATCGGCTATTCGCATTCGAGGTTTTTAGGTAGCGAAAATCACGACACGTATTTCACAGCAACGCAACGACACCAAGTAGTCTACGAAATCTTACAAACAGCGGTTTATGGAAAAAAGAAACGAGCGCAAATAGGTATCGATAGGCTAGTGGAAGAGGGTGTCTACACAGCCGCATTTCCATTGCACGAGGTAAAAAAATATTGCATTTTCAAAATTTCAAATTCAGGCATTTCTTTTCTTGACTAATTTTTTTGCTGTTTGTTACACAGGGTCCTTATCAATTGCCAAATCACTCCATAGACCCTGAACAGCTCAACATGCGTCAAATACTGTATGAATATTGGGCTCGTTGGGGACGATGGTACAAATATCAACCATTGGATCACATACGAGAATATTTTGGAGAAAAAATAGCTATTTATTTTGCATGGCTAGGTAAGAAACACTGCAAGAAACACGTATGATGATATTTTTCGTTTGATAAAATATTATTTATTATTTTTATTATTATTAAATTTCAACAGGCTTTTATACTGGATGGTTATTACCAGCAGCTGTTGTTGGATTAGGGGTATTTTTATATGGCGTGTTTACAATTCATCAAAATGTTCCGGCGTAAGATATTTTTAACGTGGTTAATTCATGTTTGATTTTCATTTAAATGCTGAAATTTACCAAAAAATTGTTTGACAGACAAGAAGTGTGCAACAGTGGAGATGAATTCCATATGTGTCCGCTATGCGAAGAAACAATTGGATGCGAATACTGGAGTTTATCGGACATATGTATGTTCAGTACGATAGCTTATCTATTTGATCATCCAGGAACAGTTTTCTACGCTACCTTTGTGTCATTTTGGGGTATTCTTCAAATTCCATTCATACAATGCTTCCATCTGGATTTCATCTGTTTGCTTGTTTTGCATTTCAATTGTCATTTTTCTTTTATAGCCGTGACTTTCTTAGAATATTGGAAGCGAAAGAGTGCCAGCTTGGCCCATCACTGGGACTGTTTCGATTTCACGGATGAAGAAGTAAATTTAATTATCCTACTATTATATAGGGTCATATTATAAATAAGAAATCTGCAATAAATAAACTATTAACAATCTTGCTAAACATACAGTATGTTAAACAAAGATCACCTTTATATTGCATGACACTTGAATTGTATACTGGCAATTCTCGGTTTTACGAATGTTTGATTTACAACCATTTGCTATAACAACCATCACAATTAATAGAGAATTTTCTCAAGTTCCCAGTGGACAGTATAAAGTTGCTTCAAAAATCCAAAGTATAGTAAACATAATTGTAATCCTTCTATAAAAGACCAGACCACTCCATCACCAGTTTTTAAGGCCAAATGTAGTGCTAACTTAATCTCAATTGTTGGCATCAAAACGTGTATGTATTCGTGAAATGGGGAAAAGCTGTGCATGTGCATCCACTAAAATTGCATAATGAAAATAAAAAAAAAACTTTCTTGGCCGACTATTTAATAGTATTTAAATAAACTTTGAAAACATCTCTTACAATAATGCTCAGAAAATTATTGTAAGTATGTCAATAATTATATGGAACTTGCTTATAACGGAATTATACTGTTTTTGCCTAATAATACTAATATAATAACGTAAAAGCTCATGAATGCAAGATCCAATTAACAAACAAAACATATACGGTAATGGAATCACATAAGAAGCGGGGCTTACTGGAACGCACTTCTTCCAAGATGTTGCCTTGCTTGTATAGTAAACTTTGCAGCAGTACATTCTAGGTATCAATGTAGTGTTTAAAATTGTTGAAGTTTTATTATTGGTAATATTCTTAATAGGTTACAATTGCATTAATACTCCCAACTAATGTCACAACTGATTTTTTTCCTAGGAAAGACCGAGGCCAGAGTTTGCAGCTAAGGCTCCCTTGATGGAACGAAACCCGGTAACGGGAATACGGGAACCAGCGTTCCCCAAATCAATCAGGAATAAGAGAATGTTAGCGGGAATTGGTATCATATTTCTCATGGTTTGTTGATAAATTTTTCTTTGGCTATTGCACACACTGTAAGATACTAAAACAAAACAACCCATTTCATGTTCATTTGTGTATGCTGAGAGATGTGTATTCTCTTATGCTAAATCAAATCGATATAGCATTTAGTAGCCTAGTGGAGTTGTGACGTAGGTAGGTAAGTGGGGAAAGATGAGGTGCACCGACTGCCTGAGGGGTATCATATGGCACCCACTAAACAAGACAGGAAAAAAGACTGCGGCACCATTGCAGCTCTGACACGCACTACAGGATTCTCACATAAACTTTATTGGTTCACCAAGCATCACATTTGTATAAGCTGATGTGATATAATAGTGGATAAAGTCAATTTGGATGCCCTGTATCCCCCCCTACTGTAAAGAAATTGGACAAGACACTGCATGTGGCTCTGCTGGCAGAGAGAGAGGAACAATGGGCAATCGACCAAGACATGATAGACTTAAAGTTGGACGTTGCAGGCAGCACAAAAGGGTGGAAACTTCCCACGCAGAAGATAAATGTTGGTGAACTGAGTGTGGCCAATTCATAGAGACGAGACTCATGATAAGAGCAGGCAGTTGACCAGTCAGTTGCAAAGGCCTTGATGTTGCGGAGCTTATTAGGGGTGAGATTACGACATTCGAGCTGCCAGGCGGTGTGGATCTGATGTTTGAACCTAGCTTGAAAGTCAGAAGAAATTGCTCTGTGGGTGAACAAGGGGCTGGTGAGGCTGACCTTGGGTGCAGAGTCCGCAAGAGTGTTTTCGGGAGTGCTCATGTGTCCTGAGGCACATCAAACTGATGAAATGCATAAACTTGGAGTTGTGCAGGAGGAGGAGGAGTGAACAATATTGACCTAAGGGTTATCAGCATAAAGTTCACAAAGGACAAACAGGATGCTCAGTGGTCAGGATGCTCAGTGGTCGGGATGCTCAGCAAAGCAGATGACAAAATGGGTTCCGGGAGAATGCAAAAACAGGTCAAGCGCCTTGGCGATGGCTATGAGTTCGGTGGAGCCTTGGCGATGGCTATGAGTTCGGTGGAGGAAAATGCTAAAATGAGCAGGAAGACATCTACTATAAGTCCACCAACAACAGACGCAACTGAATTCTACTGGTCGCTTGTTTGGAGCCGTTGGTATAAAATGGAGTGGAGTTGTCGTAAGTGGCAAGGATGTTCAGAAAACGGCTCACATATTCAGAGGGAGGAGTGCTAGTTCAGGGGAGAGAACTAAAGGCAAGGATGAGGGGGATGCACCCAGGGACTGATAGAAGGGGGTAGAACAGGGAGAACCTTTGACCAGTCGGCTAGATAAATTAGAATATACAGGGTTAGAAGGGTAGGCACTGAGCATCACTGCATACTTTCAATTCTGTTCAAAAAGATGAGGTAAGGACAACTCTCCACTTTCGGTGCACAAACTAAGGCTGGGGGTAGTGTGAAAAGCGCCGATAGCCAAGTGCGAGCTAAGGTGATGGTCGAAAACTAATCCAAGAAAGCGGACTTCCCGGCAGATGGGAAGGGGGTGGCCACCAAAGGTGAGATAGGGATGACAGATGTGAGATGGCAGGATGGCTATCCACTATTTCCGCCAGAGGTGACAACTGGAGCACGAATTTTTTGTGCAATGGAATTGATGTCATTGGCAAACAAAGTGGTGCTTAAGACGCTGCCCTGGGAAAACTGGTCTCTTTGGGGAACCACGAAAACAAAGTAGCATCCACATGCACGCAAAAGGTGCTGGAATGCAAAGAAGAAGAGCAAACGACTTTGCAGACCAGCTGCATGTAAGGCCTGAAAGTATGCCGTAGCATCTAAAGATGCCAACAATATGCTCGTGTTGAAAAAAGGCAGTCTGGAGGCAAGATTCTAGTGAACGAGACGGTCGACAGTAGAACAACTATGGCGGTCACCGCATTGGAGGGCCGTGATGAAGTGTTGGCTCTCCAGCCACCACATCAGACGTTTGTTTATCATGTGTTCAAAAACCTTGCAAATGCAACTGGTGAGGGCGATGAGACGATAGCTAGAAGGGAAATGGGGGTTAACAAGGATAACAATGGCCTCGTGCCAGGCGGAGGGAACCGTAACTTCGTTCCAGAGGGTGTTGAAGAAGGAAAGGAGAGAAAGGGTAGCGGGATGGTAAAGGCAGAGTTCTGAAAAAATTTCTGTTTATCTATAATTAGAAATAGAAAGGTGCATAGCAGTTTTGATGCACTGTAAATGTTATTAGAGAGTTAAGCTGTTTGGAAATCACTCTGTCAATACTGTGCCAATTTGACTGCGTTTTCTTTACTATCTTACTCTGTAGTGTGACTTCAAATGGGAAAAAAGGAAACTTATCATCAAGGAAACTTGTCACCCATATTTTTGTTTGATTTTTTTTACCAGATGGCTTTGGTGATCGTTTTCATTGTGGCTGTGATTGTCTATAGGGTGCTGATTAGCATTCCTCTGTTCCAAAACCGAACCTTCCGATCGGAAGCAACCACGATAGCCAACATGAGTGGTGCGGTAGTCAACTTAATTTTTATCATGGCGCTCAGCAGGGTCTATACAAAGCTTGCTTATCTCTTGACTCAATGGGGTAAAAATACTTCAATCATTTGATCTGACTTTGTAGATTTAATAGTTATCGCTGTGCATGTATTGATTCTTTGTATTTGATCTTAGAGATGCACCGAACACAAACTGAATTTGAAGACAACTTGATCTTCAAAGTATTTATTTTCCAATTTGTCAACTTTTACTCGTCCATTATCTACATTGCATTCTTCAAAGGAAGGTAATTTACTACTGGTTTTTTTTTTCACGGATACATTTCCACTTTAAAATCCCATCATAATGCCAAGAAAAGCTATCTACAATATAAATGTGAAATGCAGAGCATTTAATTATAACAAGCACTACTTACTGAAATAATATTGATTCGTTTGAATTTTTCAGATTCGTTGGACATCCAGGCGACTATAACAAAGTTCTAGGTCTTCGACAAGAAGATGTAATTTTTGGTTGTTTTTATTTTTTTATTTTTAAGTATACCTCTACTGCCATCTCATAATTCTATATTTTATAGTGCAACAACAGCGGATGTTTAGTGGAATTAGCCCAGCAACTGGTAGTCATCATGATTGGCAAACAAATGATTAACAATGCGCAGGAGATACTAGTTCCGTAAGTATGCATTTGGATGTTTTGGAATGAGCACAAAATTCATAACCCATGAATCGCTCGTATATGACAATTTTTATCAAAGGCATGATACGGAGTCTTAAAAATTATACAAAAGAATCATCACAATCGTTTTGCACTTTTAGAAAGATCAAATCTTGGTGGCACAGGAAAAAAGTGAACCTAAGTTTGACTGGGAAGAAAACACGATGGGAGGAAGATTATGAACTCATTGCAAATGAAGGCCTTTTTGATGAATATCTAGAAATGGGTAGGCCTATGTGGATTCCCAAACATTACATGCACTTGGTCACAACATAACTTCGCATAATTTGGAATCCAATTTAAGTTGGACTGAAATCAATTATTCCATTTTCAGTGCTACAGTTTGGTTTCATCACAATTTTTGTGGCGGCATTTCCACTGGCGCCACTATTTGCACTTCTCAACAACTGGGTGGAGATTCGTCTTGATGCCAATAAATTTGTGTGTGAAACGAGACGAGCCGTGGCTGAACGAGCACGAGACATTGGTGTCTGGTTCATAATTTTAGAAGCATTGGCACACTTGGCCGTCATCAGCAATGTAAGACCATTGTATAGTGTTTTTTTTCCAACTAAGTTTGCAAAATCTTAAGTTGGTTATTCCTATTTAAGAACACAAAAAAACTGTATTTTGATCCAAATTTTGTATATTTAGGCATTCCTGATTGCATTTACCTCTGATTTCCTTCCACAACTCCTTTATAAATATCATCGTGACTGGAACTTGGTGGGTTACATCAACTTCACATTGGCTTACTCTCCCAAGAATTCCACAACGGAACAATGCCGGTATCGAGATTTCAGGGATATTAACGGTGATCACACGACATTCTACTGGCAACTGTTTGCAGTGCGCCTTGCATTTGTCATCATTTTCGAGGTATGAAAAATTTCCTTTGTACAAAACTGCATAAGATGTTATGTTTATCCACATTACACCAGGATGGCAGGATCGTCTTACTTTCCCACCATCAAGTAAACTGATGGAGAGTGGGAATTGATACTTTCCCACAATCTTCAACAGTACTAATCATTGAAAATAGAATTCTAGATGCTTTGTTTTTCAAAGTGTGATGTTAAGTGAGGACTCTTAAAGCATATGTTACCTGCATATAACACACGAGTTAAGATACTCGAATGACAAGATATCGTGCTTCGATTGCAAATATTATTTCTATAGATTTAGAGTGTGAAAACCAATTCTGTGGTAAAGCAGATTATCCATCTTTGACAAGCAGAAAAATGTGCTATATGAGGACATTTGCATTAAAACGAGTTTCCTCAATAATACCGCTTGACTGACATACCGTAGATATCGTGTTTTGTAAGCTTAAATTTGAAGATGTTTATACTAAATGAACACCGATACATTGGATTAAATTTGAAAACTCAAAATTAATAAACGCAATGCACTCGTCATCCTAAGCTGGTAACACTTTTGCACCAGGAAATAGTACTTTCAAATAGAAAACGAGCGACTGAAAGGTCTGTGGTTAGGGTTGCCAGACGTCCGGATAAAAGCCAGACCGTCCGACTTTGGGACGGCAAAATTGATGTTCTACTTTTGTATTTCAAAAGTAAATGATTAAAAAGCAAAATGCTTTCTCAGTAAAAAAAATTGTAGTGACCGTAGAGAAGTTCTTTACCTCAATCTCCATGTATTCCTCCGCATATTCAATCAGCCAGTTTTGATTAGAAACAATAAGACTCACGTCCAAGAGTCCAAGTCCAAGAAATATAACACGTCCAAGTTCAAGAAATAGAACAACTGTATCAAATGGTACAGGGGTTTGTTTTCCAGGGGTCACTACCGGGAAGTGAACTTGACTTGACCCTGCCAAAAAAATTTTCGATGCTTGTTTTTTATTAAAAATCACTAATCTATTATACACACATTTAATTTGAAAGCAACATGTGAACACAAATGCACAAGCATTTTCATATTTTATCAACAAAAAAAGCCATCAAACAGCATATGTGTTAAAATTTAGACAGTATTGAATAGTGTAAAACTGAGCTGAAACATTTTTACAGCATGGAACAAACAGTTTTCTGTGAAGTTAGTGAGTTGTTACATTACATCATTCCTTTCCAATCATGTTATGAGCTCGTAACTTGAACGGTAAGAATGTGATGCTGTTCTGTTGTATTTGAAGAGAACGAATCACATTCTCTAGATACCAAAGATCTTGCTGTTCTGCAAACAAATCAGTAGCCACATTGGCAACAGCGATCAAATGGTTGTGCAGGTTGTAAAATTCTCGACCAACACGATCGGTTCGTCCACACAGCTTCTGGGCATCACATCGCAATTTTCTTAAACGCTGAATCACAAAAAAACCAATTATGCTACATAAAGTATCAGCAGTGTAATACAGTCACATGCATATCACCTCGAATACGTCATTCATGGACACTCGATAAAATGATTCCATGTCAGCCACGTGCATTTGACCATCGTCAACTTCGATTTCGTTTAAATAATTGCACATAGTTTTGTCGTAGGAAGTGTCATCAAAAATGACAATAGGTTTGACTTTCTTTTTTTTCCCAAACATATTACCTACCAAACAGTTTTTGGGATAGGCCTATTTTAGATATCGTATACCATATCATGCCAAACTTTGTAACTTAATTAACATTATGCAAGTATGACATTATACAAACCACACATAAATGACCATACTTTGTTTTTTTTTGATAAACAGACTCTAGCACTTCAGCATGCAACTGCCACAAATTTAAAAGTTGGTGAAAAAAATATTTTTCAAATTTTACACTAAGAGAGAACTGTATTGTTGCAAAATTTTAAAATTATTGTTTCAACTGCCAATCACGTTTGGCAATAAAAATTTTAATAGTGTATATACTAGAAAATGATAACACCCAAAACTTAATTGCTACCCTACAAGTATGTGCATTTTCTGCACCTTTGGAAACACTTAAATAACCAGACAACCACTATTTGAATATTACAGTAGCCCATAAGTATAATAGCAATTATAAACTACTATAACAAACCTAAAGTGATACTTTACGATCACTTGTAATGTGTACAACAGAAGTAGTAATATGAACTAGCTGTACCAGGCGTAACATACGCTGGAATCAAACAGGGATCCCGTTTAATTCCTGTTCAAATGGCGCCACAATGGCCATCGTGTAGCCATCGTGACCCTGACCCATCGTGACCCTTGTGTACATGATATCTAAGCACTTTATACATATAGATTGCAATCTACCTTGGGTGGATTTTTCTTCAGTATGTTGCTACATGTAGGCGCTTGTGTTGTACATCAAGATGGCATTCTTAACAGTAACACAACACTGTTTTGCAATAATTTTCCATTTTTCTCCCAATGATAAAAGTTGATCTTCCAATGCAGGGCTGTCTTAAGGGTCCCATCAATGGGAAGGGCTCACCTCCACCTAAATGATATTTGATAAATTATAAATAGTCAATTGCGTTCATGTTTTTTTTTTTTATATCATAAAACTTTTTAAAAGAAAAACCTGTCGATAAGCATGACTGCTCCCTCCATGAATGTTTTACAAAAATTTCTTTACCAAACTACTTTAGTCATTATGTGCTGATAAAATTAATCTGAGAAGTTTTGGATGAATTCACCAATTTAAATGTTTCTAAAATTGAAGGCTTGCCCAGAATAACGTATGTTACAAAAATGCAATATCGACATTATTATGGAAAACCATACCTCATATATGGGTCAAACTAGTGCTGCCAATAGACAAACTTATACCTACCTAAAACATCTGTATATCACTTCGAAATTGGTCACCTAATATGTGACAATCAATTGTTGCTGAATATGTTTTTTGCTATTTACTATGAATTAGATAACCTCTAATTCATAGTGGTTTGAGCACAAGGGTCACAGGATCACAGCTTTGAGCATTCTCTCCATCAATAATGAATTTGTCCAGTCGATCAAAACATTGACGAAAAATCCAGCAATCTTCAAATTCTTTATTCATCTGTTCAAGATTGATTGTTGAGCTGATTCTGATTCAATATTGATCTTGAGCTGAGTTTGATGTCTGTTCAAGAATACGAATCGCTTCAAAAAAAATACGAAGTGAGGTTGAAGCAGCCATTAGCGTTTCGGACAACGGCATTAAGGAAAATGGCGTTAAGGAAACGGGTCAAGGGCAACTCGACCTTTGGCAACTCGACCTTTGACAACTCGACCTTTGGCAACTCGACTGAAAGGCAACTCGGCTTCTGGCAATTCGACTAAAGGCAATTCGACTACTGGCAATTCGACTAAAGGCAATTCGACTAAAGGGCGATTCCAGCAAAAAGTGGACATAAGAGTAAAAATTTTCAAAATTTGTGAAAAAAGATTTGTGTTACATTTTTTGAAAGCTTATTTCATGTACTTTTAGAATTTTAAATTAAAATTGAACAATAATGATTAGTTAAAATGATTTTGCAGTTGAAAGTAAACAATGCTTCGTACGTATCGAACGACTGAAATGATGGAACTAACAATTTCTTAAAATTTAAACCTTAACTTATTGATAATGTTTTAATTATATATGAATATTTGGAAAGCTGACGTTTTGTAGATTCCAAAACACCTTTTTTCTGTTCAAAAATTTTAAGTTTTTTTTTAAACATGTATTTTTGTATTAAAAAAATCGACTTGTAGACAAATTTTTGTGGTAAGAAGATTGAAAAACCTACTAACGAATAGGCAAAAACGAACTTTCTTTATTTCTAAGATTATTCCTATCTTAAGTTATGCTATATTGATTTGGGCCGATGCTCGTGAATTTTGTATTAGACAGGTTCTACAGCTTACAATTATGTACTGTTGACGTATGTTGCATGAACAACATACATCATTATTCAAAGTTAGTCGCATAGCTAAATGTAAGCTAAGTCGAATTGCCTTTAGTCGAAGTGCCGTTAGTCGAATTGCCGGTAGTCGAATTGGCGTTAGTCGAATTGCCAGAGGTCGAGTTGCCTTTCAGTCAAATTGCCAAAGGTCGAGTTGCCTTTCAGTCGAATTGCCAAAGATCGAGTTGCCCTGACACCAAGGAAACACATGCATATAAGCATCGTTATAAACCCATAGATCTGGCCTTTCATATTAAGTAATTGTTACATGCAACGTTATTTTGGGCATGCCTTCGATTATAGCCCAACATCAGTAATTATTTCAATTTTTAATCTGCTAATGCTATGATGACATGTAGGCCTATGCAAAATTTGATTTTCACATTTACATTTTGTGGGGCGTCTTTCAAACTTGCTAGGCCCCAGGGTTCCCCAGAACCCATATGACAGCACATCTGTATTTTTTAATGTTGCCTGGTACTGTAAAAGACTTTTTGTTCGTGAGCCCTAATTTTCGCAAAAATGATCTATTGGTTGATTTCACGAGCTGAAAATTTTGCGCTTTAAGGAGTGAAATTCTTTGTATTTTTTATTTCGGGAGGCAGTAATTCTCACGATCAGGGTAATTCTCACGATTGAGGCCTTAAATCGCAAAATTTAAGGCCTCACAAACAAAAGGACCTTTACAGTATCACATTTGTCTTACCAAAATGTAACCTTCATTGTGGTGGTATAAAGCAATTTCATAAGGCAAGTGACAACATATCAGTATTTGCCAAAAAAATAATTGTCAACATTAATAAAATTTCACATTGCAATAAAGGCTTTTTTTGCTGAAATAATGGTAGGCTTATTTAAAATATGAAGCCGATACCTCACAGGCAGGGACTCTTGTAGGGGTGGTCCTAGGGTAATAAAGAACGTATGTGCCAAAATTCAAAACTACATTATTTTTTTGAGGTTAAAATCTATAATGCCTGGACTATGTATCACATCATGGGGCTGGGAAATACATTTTTGAAAAAGTTACAATTTTTTTGGACACCCTAGTCATCAAGGATTCAGCCTATTATTTATTTGTTTTGCTCTCCACAATCAGAATACACAATCGTGGTGCATTAATTTGCATGAAACAAAAACCTGCAATCACTGATGGTCAATTTTAATTTCTTTAGCACGTCGTCTTTGGCATTTGTCGCCTTATCGACATTCTCGTGCCAGACATTCCTGGAAGTTTGGAACTTAAAATCAAGCGAGAACGATACCTGGCAAAGCAAGCTTTAGCAGATTCTGATACCATTATGAAGGTAAAATCAACTTGTTTAACAACTGTTGCAGTACATTAGTATAGATAGTGTTGATAAAACAAAATTATAACAATATGTCAATTGATTCACGTGGGTCTTTAGGTAGCGACGAAAAAAGACGATGACACCGAAAACCAAGATTCTAGCGAAGAAACGGAAATTCCGGTAAACGAATCGTAAACAATAACTTTACTTCCAACCAAGTTATTATGACGGTCAACTACCTGCCAATACAGTCAATCCGTCTTCACTCTACGTTCATCAAGGCCTATGTAACGGTGGTTTATCTAGGTTTCTAAATCACAATTTTTCGTATTCAATGAGGATTGAAGGCTCTTTATCAATATATTTTTTGTATAATTTTAAAACAAATTTTTTCCTCTCAGCTAAAATTTTGTGAACATACAAAAAAAAAGGTTATCGATCTTATCGTAATCAATCTTATCGATCTTATCTGATTTTTACATGGTAGCCTATTTTTCAAGCAAAGCTTAATGGTCACTTGCTGCGACTAAGAACATATATATATATATATGTGTATATATACATATAAACATGTATATAAAAATATATATATACAGTATATATATCCTGATCAACGTTGTTAATACGCTTCTTTTTCCGAGCTTCGAAAACTTCAATTTTTAGATTATTACAATGTCGTTGGTGCCTTCATCAGAAACCTTGTACGCAAACAATGCTTTTTCCCCCCAAATGTTTATTTATTTTGTTAATTCCAATCAACAAATTGAGTGACAATCATGGTCATATAAATTGGAAAAAAATTCTGTTATTTTCATAGGACTTAAAAAATATATCAATTTTGAAATGTCCATTCCCTGGAAATTTTCCAAAGCATCTCCCGAAACTACTGAAAAACAAAAACAATTTCAAGACTATTTTTCTAATAAAACCTTTGACATACAGTACATTCCCAGTTATGAGTTTACTCTCTATGGCATATTGATTTAATCCTAATAGACATTGGATAACCAATGAATGATAACCAGGAATGTACGATATATCTTGTTCAAATATTGTTTGCTCTTATTTTATGCATCCTTGTGAATATTAAAACAATATTTCTGTTTTGTTTAAAACTTACAAATCGATTGGTTCTCATAGTTCCTAAATGCTTCACTTGAAAATTTTAACGATATCGGTATGCACAACTTTCAACACTAAAAGCCTGTAATCCCATTTTTTCCGAGAATGTTGTCATCAGCATATTTTCAATGGTGCAAGCATATCCTTATGGTTCTTTATTTTTAAATTTTCAATAACCGTTCCGTAATGTACATAAATAAAAAAAAACTTGTAGGTTTCATGTTATCGAATTATGTATTATAAAAGTAATTTCTTCTATTTTTTTCCATGACTTTTAAGTGTAAAAAACTTTTTTCCAGTGTAAACCTCGAATAATGATACTCAATGATATGGACAAAAAGTAAAAACTTGTAAATTGGGCTCGTAACAACGAAAAGCGGTTATCGCGCGCGAACGAGTAATAAATACTACGAATCAGCATTGGCTTTGGTGATGAATCCTTTAATACATTTGCAAAAATAAAAACATGCTGTTGGTACTTACGAAATTCAATATTCTTACAAAATATAATCTTCGTTCAATGCATTTACAGTATTAATGAAATTGCTGTATGGGGGGAAAGTCCTCAATCCTTTGGATCGAGCCTAGTGTTTTACTCGTAGTTTTGGAGAACCAATGTTGAAAAGGCATGACACCTCCAATAGTGTTATATCTGCTAAGTATAATAAGCCAAATATACAGACCATATGAAGGTTTAGCGATCAGTGGTTCCAAAGTCCATGATAATTTGCTGATCCACAAAAAGTTATTGAATTTAATCCTTACCACGTATTGCTAAGGCTATGACAGATAAACAGCTGAAAATGTCAGATTGACTTATGCAATAAGAAAATATGGTACATTGATTACACGTTGTTAGATTAATCTGTAGAATAAAATAAATGCTTAAAAATAACCTCAAAGTTTTTGTTTTTGCCTTTCCGATCTGCAAGATTTTCCTATCCCTTGCCAATCTGCCAATGTAGGTGCACCGACTGCCTAATGCGTGTCGTATGGTACCCATATGAACAAGATGGAAAGAAGAGAGGGGTTCAGATACAGTTAAGGAGATGAGAGAGGGTGAGATAGTACAGAGTGGTTACCTAGGGCAGTGGAGAGCAAAGTGGGCATGTGGCTCTGCTAGTGAAGAGGGAATAAAGGGGACAATCGACCAAGATGTGACGGATAGAGTTGAATGTTGCAAGCACCAAAGGGTGGAAACTCGCCACGCACAATAAGAGTGGTTGAACTGAGTATTGCCGATTTGAATAAGAGCCAAAACAACCTCGTGGAGTCGAGACTCATGATAAGATCATGGGCGTAGCTAGCTTCGAAGTCTAGGGGAGGCTAAGCCTCCCTTCTTATTTTTTAACATTTCTAAAAGTTAATCTTTTCGTTAATTTAAATTATTAACAGGTAACTACAATACTT
>JAQIWH010003161.1:0-21081 GCA_034695005.1 Cryptops parisi | reverse complement strand
GTACATGGTGTGTACACTAGTGTGTACCTCACAACACAATTGAAATTTAGTACTGAAGTACAGCTGAACAGTAATGAGTCAATCGAGTGTAATTGTAAGCTTACTGGTAAAAACAAAAATTAAATATTTACAAAAAAGCTGAGGAACCCTTGAAAATGTCCCACGGAACCCAGTTTGAATACCACTGGTGTGGGAGGTGCCACATTTTGTTAATTGCTTCTTTTGTTACTTCTAACTATGAGAACAGATCCCAGTTGGGATTTGTTAGACCAACAACAATCACATGCCGCTGTCATGGCGGTCGCAGTGGCTGTTGATATCCACAACAACTTGTTGCGGATTACTAAACAAGTACCGCAGTTTTTTTTTCCTTCAATTATCAATATGAATATAAGATTACATGGTTGAGATTATAACCAAGTTTACCGGTAACTGTCAACTCTGTGACATCATTCAGCAACCCGCTATCTTCAGTGCAGGCGTAGGCGTTGATGTGTTGTGACATTCGACATTTCCCAGTAGGCCTACATCAAGCACTTGACAGTCGACACATCCATGGCACTTTCCTAAGAGCAACAGTTTCTTTACATCGAGAAAGCCAGCAACTACAAACACTTCGAGACATTTCTCGTTTCAACTTGATTCATCCAAGATAATCGTAAAAAAAAAATGAAACTCTCTTTTCTACTACAGACGGTCGCGGTACAAATTCTGCTTCTGTTTACAAATGGCGGTCGTTTCATGTTTTATTATCCCGAATTGGCTAATGACGTTATCGCGACATCCGGGAACTAGGCGTGCCTCTTGCGTTAGAATCTAACACTTATTTAAGCCATGAACGAAACAGAAACTTTTAATGAGTGACGTCATCAAAGTTAACTGGCTGTACGCCGTCACAAAAGAAATAGAAATGGTAAATGTTTTTACCGTCCATGTGGAAGAATATTGACGATCAACATGAAAAAAAAAAAAATAAACATACACATAAATTGTACCAAAGTTGCCCTAGTATATCGATTTCAACTTTATCTTTATTTTGATTTTATTTATGTTGATTAAAACTTGTACGTTTCCAATGAATTGTCCGCAACTATATAAAAAGTAACATATCTAAATCACAATTACTATCTTAAGTACAATTTAAAAAAAAAAAAACCTCTTCAATTTTTCGAGTTTGCCCCAGTAGTAGGCAAAGTAAAATGATAGAAGTTAGGAGTTTCAAATTCAGATAAGAAGAACATTGAACAAGAGAAATACCCTAGTTGATAACGGTGACACTTTAAAATGTAAGACTGAACTGATCTACCAAATTTTAAAACGATGAGTGGGGTAACTACTCCAGTGGGGTAACTGGTCTTTGAACATGACTAGCTTTCATACTTTTTAACTTGGAGAAATTCTGTTAAATAATTATGAAATAAAGGTGGATGTTAATTTCAAAGTGCACTGATTGTGCAGAAATGTTATTCGTGATGCAGGCAACAAGCCTGCAAAGTTTCAGAAACATCCATTTTTCATCAAAATTTGAAAAAAACAGAAGGCTATATAAACCTTGGTGTTTTTTTTTTTTTTTGACAAAATGTCACAAGTCTCCAGAATTCGTTTAAACTTCAATTACTGCATCTCTGAAGCAACTGGACACCCCCGTGCAATTTGTAGTTCGATATTCTAAAAAGTAAAGTTATAGCACATTCAAATGTAAGGTAATTTTCATAAAAAAACTCCAAATTTCAACACCAAGCCACGTACGTGTACATTCCAACTTCAATCCAATAACAAACCATGTTCAATGTGCACGAGTATACAGAAAATTTCTTAAAGCAAACAAACCTTTTGAATGTCACTCTCGTGGGTCCATCAGCCATCTAAGATGGTGGCACATCCTGTTTGCATCCTGTTATTAAGCAATGATCAACATGTGAAAACAAAATTATAAAACTTTTTAAATACCGCACTAATAATAAAATACACTGTACGTATAACAAATAAGCTACTTAAGTATAACATGTACTCCCACTTACTCTCCCCCTCTCCAAATACCCACTTTTAAATGTTTGAGAGATTAATAACCACTAAGTTGAACTACAAGTAGGCTTACACATAAATAAAACTGTATGAAAAGATCACCTGTAACTTCAACATTTCGAGTCAAACGTACCAACAAAAATACACAGATATTTTACAAATTAAGAATTAAATAAAAAATAATCGTAAAAACAAAACCCATAGAACATATGTACGAACTCAAAAAATGATATTTTTAGCTAGTTAAAATTACTAATAATCAGGAAGTTGGACATTTACCTTCAAACAACGTCTTCTGAACAAATCAACGAGGACTAGCTCACTATTTCTAGGTTATTCATTTTTTACAATAAATATCAATGTTCAATAGGATTCTTTATAGTGATATTACAGCATGAAAAAGACATTCAATGCACTAATTCAAATGACATTAGTAATAAGCAACCTTCACTAAATACATGTCAGTTTTTTAATCCATTAACAAAATCATCGACAGAAAAATATCTTTAAATCTCATTACATAAAGCAATGCAACTATTACGAGAAAAATATCTTGATTTTTTCAAGTCTTTCATTATGCAAAACAATGAAAATAATATATAGCTACTACATACATACTAGGTGGACTATCTTTACCATTTTGAATTTTATTTGGTAGTGTATCATCACTCAAGAATTAATAAAATGAGCAAGTGATAACTTAATGGTTAGATATTGCTATATTTAATATAAAGCACACATAAGTACTTACAATGTTAAGTTAGATTACACTTTAGCAGAAGACCAAGGAAAGAGCATTTAAAAATTGTGACATCACGTAACGATGACATCAGTTGTTGGATTATGACATCATCAAACGACTCTTTGAAGACGTTCTGCAATTTTGTTTTCACACTAGTAATTGCATTTATCTGGCAAAAGCTAAATTAAATATTGAAAAAAGTGAAAGGTTTTCCAGTTAAAAAATATTGGAAAACATGAACTTTACGTCCTCCAATGGTGGCATCGAAAGCGAAAGATCAGTAGATGGGCTTAAAGTACGGGTTAGGGTAGAAAAAAACAAACAAAATCCTATGAAACACTTTTGTAATTGATTAATCTAACTTTATCCGGCCTCTATAGTTTTGTTTCATTACTAATTTAATTCTGTTTCCATGGGCGTAGCTTCGGTGCCGCCATTTGGGGACATAAAGTACATGTTTACTTAAATATTTTCAATTGTACTTACAAACTGAATTGTTGACATCTTTTGTACTCACAAATCTATGGTGCCACTTTTATATACAGTAGTTCCAATACGCCATGAGCACCGCTTATTGTAATCATATCGGAACAGCATTCGTTTGATAACAATAACCGTTTTACGAGATGACAGTTGTCAAACATTATAAAAACAAATTATGCAGTGGAATTCGATTATTATGATCATTTTGGGATCAGTTCTTTTTGATAATAATAACCGGCTGATAACATTGAACAATGGACAAAAAAACATTAAACAGGGACCGACTGATTATGTTGACAATAGCGGCGATTGATCCGTGATTATATTCCACTGTATTTTAAAATACTTTTTTTTTGTTAACTGAGAAGCCGCTTGTGACGCTTGGGTATAGGCTTGTTAAAGCTTCGGTTAAAATATTTATGATTAATGATAAACATTTGCGGACTGTTAGAACATCGGGATTACTCTTATCCACGCTTTAAAACTTGGTCACTATCTCGTAGTAAGTTCTCCCTACTACGCAAGAAACTTAAAGGACGTAAACGATGTTTGGCAAATCAATTAAAATAATTTTATTCGTACACAATTCGATAATGGTTAAACCGTACGAAACACAAATGTTAATGCTATCGTTTACGTATTCAAAATCTGTTTCACGTTCACGGTTTACTCGTTCGACTAAGGTGACATCCGTATGTGAGATCGGGAGAAAGACAATACGGTGCTGATCGTCGATAATCGAATCAGAAGGGAGGACGAGGTCGTGGAAAGGCCCGACGTCATAAATCGACCCTTCGACGAATTCTCCGCTTCTGAGATTCCTACGAATGTGGAACCATGACGTACCATTATCGTACGTCATGGTAGGCTACATCACGAATAACATTTCTACGCAATCAGATCCGCAAAATTCGCAAAATTAAGCGCGTTACAGCACTTTGAAATTCGGGATTTTTACGAAAATTATTTTCGATTTAAAAGTGCTATAACTTTGTTAATTTTGCGTATATCGAGCTAAAAATTACACAGGCGTGTTCAGCGTGCTCCAGAGATACTGTATGTGAAGTTTGAACCAATTTTGACAACTTGTGACATTTTGTCAACAAAAAAAACAAACACAAAGGCCTTCTGTTTTTTTCAAGTTTTGATGAAAATTGGATTTTTCTCAAACTTCGCAGGCCACGAATAACATTTCTACGCAATCAGACCCGCAAACTTAAGCGAGTGACAGCACTTTGAAATTCGAATTTTTTAAAACAATTGTTCGATTTGAAAGTGCTATAACTTTGTTAGTTTTGCAAATATGGAGCTACAAATTGCACAGGCGTGTTCAGCGAGCTCCAGAGATACTCTATGTGAAATTTGAACGATGTCTTAAGACGTGTGACATTTTGTCAAAAAAAAAAACACCAAGGCCTTAGGTTTTTGATTTAAAAAAATGGATTTGGCTCAAACTTTGCAGGTTCGTTGCATGGTTGCATGCAGCACGAATAACATTTCTGCGCAATCAGATCTGCTCGCAAAATTAAGCGAGTTACAGCACTTTGAAATTTGGATTTTAGTCTATAGCCTTTGCTTTTTAATTAATTTTGACCAAAAAATAAAGTCCTCAGAAATCGTTCAACCTTGGCATACAGCATCTCGGAAGCACGCTGAACACACCTGTGCAATTTGTAGCTCGATATTAGCAAAACTCACTAAGTTGTGGCACTTTTGAATCTAATAAAAATGACACTTTTGAAAAATCCAAATTTCAAATCGTGATGCAGGCAAAGTTTGAGCCAACTCCATTTTTCAATCTGTAAACAAGTAATCAGAAAAAACATTGTTTTTAGGCTCAAGCTTTTTACTATTCGAAAGGTTTCACTTTCCTTCTCATCTTATCTACCCAGTGATCGTTTCTTTTCTTTCCCTTCTTTTCTTGAAGGGGGAAAAATCCTCTCGTTCAGCCAGCTGTCTTTCCCCAGGCGAGGATTATCTCATGTCGAACTGCATCAATAATTATTAACTGCATTAATAACTCGGCCTTCACATGAAAATTTTGTGATAATTAAGCGACATCCAGTCTTCAAAATTTAATAGACTGAAATATGTGGCAGACTATGTCCGTACCGTATGTCAAATTTCACCTTTGTGGGATATCGGGAAGTGGGTCAAAATTGACCGCAAAAAACGATTGAACCATGCAAACAAAGATACAACTAACCGGTCAAGTTAAATAAAATGTTGTAATAATAAAAACCTAAGGCCTTTGGTTTTTTTTCTGAGAAAAATAAATCACTATTTTTCAGAAATCGTTGAAACTGAACATACAACATTTCTGCAGGACGCTGAACACGTCTGTGCAATTTTCAGATTTATATTCGCAAAATTAACAAAGTTGAAAAATCCGAATTTTAAAATGCAATTTCAAAATAACAATTTATAAAGTATCTTTTAGCTTAGTATTTGTGCTTATATTTCTGACTAGGTAGAACTACCTTTCCGTCGTACTTCTTTTCCAGAGGCTTTTTCAAAAGAAGAAAATAACTAACGATAAACGAGAATTAACAATTGTTATTGAAAAAAGTTGTGTAAATTTTTAATGCTTTTTAATAATTAAGAAACAATTTGTCTTACTATCGAAACCTGTCAAACATGTATCGAATAAAAAAAAATTGAAAAAAATTCATTGAAAAAGTCTTCAGGACATCTTCTGTCTGGTATTTAGGTGCAGGTACACACAACATCACCACCTTGGCGTTCTCATCCGAACAAAGCACCAAATTCGTTGAGGTCAGCATGTATGTCACTTAATGACATTTTTTTGCCATTATTGTCTTTCAGCAACGTGTACATCATACAACACCTACATTGTTACAACGTCCATACTGACACGTGTCCAGTTTGCTAGTGACAACGTCACATCTAACAAACAAAGTAAGTGCTACACTAGTTTGGACGTGATGAAATGACAAAAAAACAAAACAAAATAAAACGTTTCACAGCTCTAACAATTCCATCAGGGTCGATTTTGGAAAGCAAATTTGAAAGAATCGGGGCATTGGCGACGATTGCAGGCTTGAGCTTGTTTCGGCCGTAATGCAGCATTGCACGCTGAGAAATCCGTCTCCCTGTGTGTAGTGCGTGCCACGCAACGAACCATACGCATTTGACGTCCTGTCCCGCAAGACTTGGAACACTGAAACCATATCATGTTGGTGTAATGAGATTCTCCCCCAACAAAATAAAATACTACCTCGGTCCCAAATTATGGTATGAATATGTTATTTTGTCCCAAATTATGGTAGTCTAAACCTCATTTGTATAGACTGCCATCCATGGTTTATGCCACTAAGGAGCACAGAACACAGAATCCTCCATCTTTAAACCACCCTCGTTCCCCTACAATTTTCTAAAGCCATACGTTCATTATTGCAGTCATAAAGTGTGTAATTTTGAATTGCGTGTATTTTGACATGACACAACATTACCTTTAAAAACAAACCAAACAAACTGCAAGTTACACCAACTATGTTACATATCGCAAAGAGCACTACATTTAGTTAAAAACTTATAAAAACATATATCCATCATCAGAAAGTTTTTTACATGAAGTGGTGTGTACCATAATTTGGGACAGTGTGGCAATAATTGAAGAGCTTATTTCCAAAACGTCTTATCTCCATTCATTTTTGAGATAAGAGGCTCTGACAACTAGCTGTGCATCGTTGAATCCGAATATGTTAATTTCAAGACTCAAAACTTATTATTTTCCAATGAAAAACACACGTTTATGGGCAAAGTCTACGGTCAAATGAATAAAAAAACCTGTTTCCTGATAAATTGTGTTTTTGGATTTAAGACGTTTTGGAAATAAGCTCTTCAAATACCAAGCCGATTAAGCGCAAAGTGGACAAAAGCTACTCACTCGACCCCACATTGACGCCACCCAGTGACCAGTCGACCGATGTCCAAAGCAACGTCTGGAACCGCATGTTCGATACGTGTTTGGCTTTTCCTGATGTTTGCACAGTCTGTCTGGCAGAACATACGATTTTCGCCGTTTGCCTTGACAGGTGACGTTTCTCACTTGTGAACCTCCTCCGCAACTTCGAGAACACTGAACAAAAACGAGTACGTTAAAAACTGTGTTTTAAGAAAAGGCTTTATACTGTATATTGTCATATACGCTCGTGAAACACTGTTATGAAATATTTTTGTCACCAAATGTTGCTCCATCTCGCAACACAACTCACTCACGAGTGAAACTAATATAAATACGGTACATATTTTGAAATCATTATTTGTCAACAAATGTCTCCCTATGTTTGTATGTTAGACACCACAGGGGCAGGTTTTTTTGGGGGATTTTCTGTTTCTTCCTGGTTTCCATCTTCATCATCCTCACCTCATCATCACTCGTGTACTTTCTTATTTAATATAAGCTGAGGGCCATATGACATAATCGGTGCCCTCGTAAAAAAAACCAAACGCTATGTCTCAAAACTGATACAAAGCTTATAATAAAAGTCATAGATTTTTCTTTAAGTTTTCTTCCTGGCTTGTTTTTTGATTACCTGGGTCCACTGCGTTGCGTGCCATGCAGGCGGACACTCGTGACTGTTGCATTTTTGTTTACGTTTCGGCCGCAGCTCTTTGGGACACAGCCTCGGTTTGACTAGGACGTTGTCAGTAGCGTTCGTTTTGGCACGGCAACGCACTTTACGCTGCTGTCTGCCACCTCCGCACGATTGGCTGCATTCGCTCCATACTTCCGATACCCACCTACAAAACGTCGTCACCAAAATTTGTAAAACAAGAACTCAAAACTGAATGCGTTTACGTTTGCACTTACTGTGGAGGACAAGACACGGCGTTGCACTTGGTCGTTCCTTCGATGGGTTTTCGGGACGAATCGCAAAACAAGTTATCGACCTGCTGATCGTCATTGCGATAGCATTGAGCTGTGGTCGTCGTTTCCCCTGAACACAAGGCGTAGGTTCATAGATGAAGCATGCAGATGTGCAGAATTCCAAAATAATTGTGAAAAAAATTACCTTCGCCACAAGACTCTGAACATTCCGAAACCAGGGCTCTCCACGTGAAACGTGGAGCATGGCGATGCTTGGTCACGGTATGCTTTGTAGGAACGGTGTATTCATAACTGATGCCAGGATTCGTTCTTTGCAGCAAAAGCTATTGCAAAAAAATCTTGTACTGCAAGTGTTTGATGCACTCCACAAATTACACCCCGTAGACATTCGAAAGCTTGCTTTTAAGTGAAAGCAAGTGTAAAGGTTTATGCTATTTCTTCCTAAATATTCTTCTGCTATATCTACATAATTGACAAATTTCTCTGTGCCAGTGTCTGTCCGTCAGATCTATACACTCCCTAAACGGAATGTTCTAGCGATACTACAAAACGTTCTACCGCGAATTTCTAGATCACCACGACTATTTGCAACTGACAACTCCAAATGTCAATTCCGAAACATAAACATTTGAAATCCAACACTTTGTCAGTGGTTATGTACACGAAGGTATCATAGTAACCACTTAGCAACAAACAACGTCCAGCAGCGCGTTATGGTTGTCCTTCCCAAACTTTTTTGGAGTCCCCTGTACACTGTGTACATAGGCGCCGACTACGCGGGTACGAGAGATCACACAAACAATGTCGTGAGTTCAGAGCACCCACGGAGCAAGAGTTCACACAAGCGAAAATCTTTACAAATGTTCCACTTGCAAATTGTAAGGTTTTTCACCTGTGTGAATTCTTAAGATGCATTTTAGGACAGATCATTTGTAAGGTGTTTCACCTGTGTGAATTCTTTAAGTGGCATTGAATTACTACTGTATTAGTATTGAAATGCGAAGTTTTTATTTGACATTTGGAATACGAGAAAAACTCGCTATTATTATTATGCGATTTTATGCGATTTTTGTCCAAATAAAAAAAAAAAACGATCATCAACTCCAAATTCTGTATTCAGTACACTATTTGTGACGCAACCAATAGCCCAAAGTAACCAGCACAAACTTTTTATTGGTTGTTTAATTTATTAACAACGAAATGTAACCAGTGAATCAGCGATTTGAAGTAATTGGAATGAGTGTCTAAAATTCCTGCCACGAGCAATAAATAGAGTGCAACGAATCATTATACATTTAAATAGAGAAATAAAATGCAAGTTTAAATCAGAGTTGTTTTAATTAGCAATTTAATTAGTTGACCTTTGGGTATGGTCCATCTTAACCACTGTAAAGAAGGATAAGTCAAAATATCCTGACTATAATCAAAATAATTGACAAATAAAAATATACATTTTCATAACCTATTCATCCTACAGATGGACCATACCCAAGTATCAACATTAAACGGCTAATTAATACAACTCTGGCTCGTATAATGCTGTTCTAAATATTTCAGAATACATTGTAAAAATCAATGCGACAAATCTGTGTACAAGATTGTAGTAGATTTTGCCCGATTGGGTAAGCTTTTTGTACACGCGCGTGTAATGCAGTAAAGCGCACTAGAGGGCGGAGCTTTCTTTGTTTCGTGGTCGGGAGGGGGGAGAAGCAAAAACTAGTAAAAAAATCATGATCTTCACTATACTGTGCAAAGATTTTACAATTCCCTACCCTAACAATCATAATTAAACAGGTAAGCAAACCAAACAAACCAAAACACAAAAAATGAAAAGAAAACAAGCCTACCTTTGGCTGACCGGGTAGGATTCAGAACAACAACCATTCGCTAACGTTTCGCGTTCTTATTTTAAACGCTTGATCACAGCTTTATAAATAGTAAACATGAAAAAGACAAAAAACAAAACAGGACAGACAAACGACAAAAGAACCACCACCACACCACCAACTCCACTTTAAATAGAATACAAACCATCACTCCCTAAAATCACGCGCACCTCACACCCTACAAAAAACTCCCAAATTCGAACAAAACTTAACAATGAAACCAACCCAAAAAGGAAAAAATAACCGACAGAAAACACTAAAGCAGAAAAAAATTTATAATTCTCAAAACTAGAATAAAAACTAGTACAAAAAAATATAAACAACTCCAATAAAAAACAGAAAAAAAACAAGAAAAAACCCCTTTAAAAGATGAATTATGCACAGTAAATCAATAAAAAGCTTTCGTACCGAATGCTCCATTGATGGACAGTTGAGTATTGTTGTCTTCCCCGTTTTAAATTATAAAATTAATACCAAAAATAACTCGATGAACGAAGCTAAAAACGTGCAGCACAGCAAGCTGAAAGCATGAAGTGGCATGGCTCAATGGCGGACAAATTGAAACTTAAGATGCCATTCAAGATGGAGGCGCCCATGAAATCGAAAGTAAAAAGGTCTATAAACATTTTAATCGAATTATATTATACTTGTACAATGGATGCAATAAAAAACACTGTACAATAACGTTTTTTACTTTGGAACTACAGTCTAGTACCTTGCTACCAACCACTAACCATCATCAATGTTTGGGCTTTTTATTAAAATTTTATGGAGATGAGCAAATGTAATAATAGGACCATTGTTGATGAATAGTTGAAAGCTCGTGATGAAGGAAGAATAAAGATATTTTGATCATGATAATAAATTATGAGTTTTTAAACTAAAAAACAGTAAAAGTTGAGAATTCGAATAGAATAATGTGACCATTGAATCCGCGAAGCGGAATTTAGTGGGGGAAAGTGTTTTAATTTTCATTTTATCCCAACAAGTGTTCGTTTGGAACATCGTTATCAAGGATTGAAAAAATCCCTGTGTCGGGGATACCAAGATGTTACATATAGAAAGCTAACTCATTGTTATTTGTATTCAATTTGTTAGCATAATGTTAAAACAATAGTCGTTGTTGGTTACTTGGATATAAATATAAACAACAACTAGTTAACCAAATAAATGGTGTAACAAAGTTGAGTCCCTGTTTATCACAGAATAATAGGTTGATCTAACCTATTATTCTGTGCTGTTTATCTTCTTCCAAACACTTTCCCACAAATTGGTGCGTCATGTGGCACCGATTGCTCGTGGTCGTAATGCGCCGGTCGCCCGTGTTACTCGCGTGATACCTTTGGTTCGTTCTGTTCCAAAAACGTCCACCATTGGTACGTTGACAAACGTGATGTTATGGTATTTGCTGTTATTTTCGGTACTTTACGATTAGACGCTCCACCTCTTTTTTTGTTACGACCTGCTTGTACTTGGTTATGGGTTTATTTTGCAGGTTAGACTGGGCAAAAAAAATCGTACATTTAATACGTGTATGTTTTTATTCCAAACCAATTTATCTCATAATTGGCCGACAAGATCTTATTTCGAGAAATCAAAACCTTGGTCTACTTGACTACCCCGAAAAATGCTTTTGGCACTAAACCACAAAAATCAG
Source organism: Cryptops parisi (assembly GCA_034695005.1). Taxonomy (NCBI): domain Eukaryota; kingdom Metazoa; phylum Arthropoda; class Chilopoda; order Scolopendromorpha; family Cryptopidae; genus Cryptops; species Cryptops parisi. The sequence continues at coordinate 9,433 of JAQIWH010003161.1, read as the reverse complement.
CTTTATTTTTTCTCTTAACCCTATACGAATATATCTACATAAATAAGTCTAATAACATAAATATTCTCATATCATCTGTTGACCTAGCAAAAACGTGTGACTCTATCTAGAAATGCAGTTCTTTGCTCGCTTGCAACTGGGACTCTCTTACAACTGTTTAGATCTTCTTTTCGACTATTTCAACAATCGTTACTTTCAAATCGCTCATGACATTTCTTCAAGGACAGCATCTAAGATTGGTGTCATACAAGGTTCCCCAATGGCAAGCATTCTTTATGCAGCAGTTACAAATTTGATATTTGAATTAAATCTATCTACTATCTTATTCTCTTATGTAGACGATAATATCCTTGTCTTTCCTTTTGGACAGTTTGAACTCCCTATCGCAAATTATATCATGGCATATTATATTATTATATCTACTCACTATAGAAAATTGGTTTCGTACAAAACAACTAAACTTAAATCCACTAAAAGCTAACTCTTTAATAATATCTAACTCCTCAAATATTGAAACCCAACATCTCATAACCCTTGGTGTAAACTTTGATTCAAAACTCAATTTCGGATTCCACATCGATCCCATAATAAAAAAAATTGAATAGAAAAATATTTTTGGTCAAACGATTAAAAGGTCTTCTTTCAACCAAAGAAAAAATAACATTTATTAAGTCAAAAATTATCCCCATAATCACATATGCGATTCTTCTATGGTCCGATACATCGAAATTTAGAATCAAACGACTTACCATATGTTACAACATCATCATAAGAACCATTTTTGGATTTTCACTTTATGCCTCAATCTCCGCTAAACTAAAAACCTACAAACTAATGACAATCCCACAGCTCATTTCATTTTATCGACTAAAAGAAATCCCTAAGTTACTTAGCAACGTTGTTCATCCTTTCAACCATCACAAATTAAACTTTATATATACAGCAAATCGCCGTGAAATAACTAATTTTAAATTCCAACCAACCGCAATAATTTCTAACAAATTAAACCATCACTTTTCTTATAACACATATGATAATTGGAATAACTTACCAACTAGAATAAGACGGTTTGCTCACATTATAAACAACTCCTCTATGCAAGCTTGCAAAAAAATTGATAGACTTCTTTACACACACATTATATGGATGCAATAGCTTTAATTTCAATCAGCTCTTATAATTTTTTTCCTGTATTTTGTTGTTTGTTTTGTTTGTGTTTGATTCCTGTAGCCATACAGGAACTCTAAACAAACCCTTGGGTTGTTTAGAGAGAAAATAAAATAAAATAAAAATAAAAATAAAATATATCAATACGAAAACTGTCGATATAAAAATATTGATACATAAAATATCGATATTTCAAGTGTCAATACTTAGATATGCACAGTGCACACCCTTAACAAATAAGCTGCGCACGCCTATGATTGTTCTAATCTACTTTGAAAATGCTGTACCAACTTTGAAATTTCATGCTGTTCACTCTCATTGGGTGGTGCTCTAAGAGCCAATGAGGTTTGTTAATCGGTTGTCATGAAACATAGCAAATTATTAAGGAGATATAATTCTAATAAGTGATTTCATTTCAAGATGTTTATCTCCATATGATTGATAGCAGATAAGGTACAAAGTAAATTGTTATAAAATATTGCAGAAATCGAGGTTTAAGTAAGCTACTATTAAACAAAAACAAATAATGTCGTTTTAATTAATTTTATAATTACCAAAGATAAAGAAAAGGTCGTTGTGAAAAGAGTGACCCAACGGACCTCTTACTAGATCGCCAAACTCTCAATCATTCAAAAATTATAATAAACATTAAGTACGGTAGGATTACCATAGTAAGCCTGTATATAATGATTCAGGTAAACAAGTGACATGATTTCATTTCATATTTATTGATATCACACAGCCCAGGGGCCAATTACGGATACAATGGAGTGCAAATAAAACATTAAAAAGTTAACAGCATATCAACAAGAACAATTATATATGTACAGTATGATGTGTATAATGATAATAAAATGAATCAATGAATCACGGGATAAGCATAGGTATATGTATATGCCTAAGAGTAATAAACATACAGTAAAACAAAACAAAAAACCTGAGAAAATATGTAAAAAATGCAAAAATAGCAATACAAAATAAGCATAAAATAATATAAATTTATACAAATACAAATTTTCTTTTGAAGGAGTAGGTATAATATTCAAAATTCTTCCAATTCTTTATCTGTATAATACTAGAATAGTGCAATGCACAATATAGGCCTAGTTACTACTGTACAAAAGTAGGCCTATATGCTGGAAAAGTTATAAACTATATCGGTAGGCTGTTTGTCATTTGTGAATAAGTAACTTATGTAGCCTATGTCACCAATAAAGTATAAAATGCACATCAGCACATGCAAGCATTCTAAGCTTATAATAAAATAATACCATACCCGGTTTTGTCTGTTTTGGCAAACTATTAAGCAAGATTTGAGGTTAGGTTCAACTTAAGGCCTAATTTGATTTTTGTTTTTAAAGAAAAGGTAGCAAAATTATCTAAACTAACCTATAATATTTGTATACAAAATGTTACTTTATAGTTTAAACCTTTACCAAATTCACAAATTTTGGTTGTAATCGCATTCATTTATTTTAAAAAAAATTTTTTAATTATTATTTTTTTATTTCTTTTATCAGAGTGAGGTCTGCTGTTCACAAAACTACTAGTTTTTAAATTTAAATAATGTTTTTTTTTCACTAGTTTCATTTCAGCATGTCAACTTTAACAATTGTTCCCTTTTAAGATTGTTATCGTTTTTCATTGGTTTTTAGGCCAATGATTTTGTTTTTATCTTTATTAACCAAACAAAAGTTTAAAATAAAACGTTTTAAATGTTGGGTTTTTTCTTTCTCAGAGAATGCTGTTTAATGTGTTATGTGTCTGTATAATATTCATTCAAAGAGTAGGCCTATTATTTTTAACTGTACCCCCGTTCGGGGTACCTCTTTGAAAGACCACTTTTTCATGGACCGTTTAGAGAAGTTTCCAGAGGCGCAGCCAGAATTATTTCTTGGAGGTATTAGATTTCGGGAATGTTTTGAAGTGAATTGTGCATTGTTTTACCATTTATTGGACCAGTTTTTTTCACACACTTTGAATTGGGGGGGCACCTCTCCCCCAAAATAACACCCCCCTGACTGTGCCTATGGAAGTTTCACTGTATTTCTGTATCTACAGTACATACATCACACTCGGTATGTCAATATTTTTTTTGGATGCGGTTTGTAATTTCCAGCTCTATATATAAAGAGTTCTGCGGTGTCATTATGCGACAGGTGTATTTGTATCATGACTGTACAGTACCGGCATATAAATTAAATTCATATTCAATATAGTATTTAAAACAAATAATGAAAGATAAACAATTATAAAAATAAAAAACTGCGTTTTAATAACCTCTTTTACAACCTCGTAATTCCTAAAACAATATAACATTGGTAAAAAAATTAGTCAAAAATTATACAACATTTATTTGAAAAGAAAATGAAGCCTCCGTACTCCGCCGATAAAACGAAAAAAACAAACAAATACGAAATGACGTCATATCTCTCACTCCTCTACGCTTTTCGGTGACGTCACGAGGCGCGTCACGTGACGACGGAAAGTGAAGTTGGGCTTGTTTTTGTTTAGCTTCTTTCTCTCTTCTTCTCTTCCTGTCCTCCTTCTGCCAGCCGCTGCCTGCTTTGTGAGTGAAGTGAGTGTTTCGCAACATGGATGAGAGCGAGGCCCTCGGTGGCAGTGAACTCATTACAGCAGAGGACGACGACGAAAGGGAATTGGCCATCGCAGACGATCGCGACCTGACCGTCGGTCGGGCAGATTGCGCCTTGGACCGCCGTGGTTTCGCATTCGTCAACGGCGGCCGTCTTGGGGCTTTCGACGGCGCTCAGGTGGCCAAGATGGCCGAGTGTAGTAGGTCGTCGACGATTTCCCCTCTGCTGGTGGTGGGGACCCGTCGAGTACACGACGATGACTACTCCGACGATGAAGAAAGGGGCAAAGGAAGGAAACGAAGACGAACACTGCGTTTCGATAGCTCGGGAAGTTCGGATAGGTAATTTGTTTTTTTCGACGTGATTTCAATGGCCTGCTTTATTATCTTTTCCTACTTTTTTTTTCTTCCTCTCTTGTCGTTTTTCAAGGAAGGAAGGAGGCCGAGATGATGATGATGAGCACAAGAGTGAAAGTAGGCTAGTCGGAATGTAGGGTTGGTGACCGAGAACTTGGCCTTTTCTTGCGCCGTTGCCCTCGCTCTGTTGGTTTTTTTTCCCCACATTAATATTTTTCTCACCGAATTTGGGATAAGGAAAGCGTGAACAATTTTTTTTTTTCGGTTTGTTATGGAAATGAGCACAGAGAAAGGATGAGGAAAGCGACATTGAATCGCGTGAGATATAAAATAGTTTTATATATGTTTCCGTCTCCCTTGTTTTCAGCACGGGAAATTACACCATGTACAGTGTATTTTCGATTTTTTTTTTTGCTTGCAACACCAAAATAAACAAGAGAGGTTTGAGGGAGAGGCTAGGTCCAATCTTGACATTCTTCTTTCTTGTGGTGGCTTTGTTGGTGAGGGGAGCCAATTTTAGGGTGGGGGATTAACTACAGGGTTGTCTTGAATGGGCAGACCTAAAACTATGAGGCACCACTTGGGGCATCAGTGAAATGAAGGCCAAACACCAGTGAGCACTTTTGCACAGTAAAATACTGTAGAGGCTTATACATATATGTATGCTTGGGTTTTTTCTTTCAAACTATCTGGCATTGCTTGAGGCATCATTTTGAAAAAAAAAAAAGTTATATATAAATAGCTGTTTTACAGAGCTATTTCTGTAAATGAAGTTTTTGCAAAACTGAAAATAAAAAGAGGCAAAAAAGAATTCCAAATTTGTGTACTCTCCCATGTTGATACTTTCCATTGGCATAATTTGTCTGAAGCGGCAGTTATCATTAACTACATGTAGCCTAACATTGTAGTTTGTGTATTATTATCCGAGTACAAATTAACATGTGAAATTACGTTGCTTTATGTTAATGAGTTTTACTATTTGATCTCACAGGTTGTCATTCTTCATATGATTTAAAAGTGATAAGATTTGCATGTTTTTTGTTGCACAACAAAAATATAATCTAACTGAGTATAAACTTAAAATATGTTCCTAGTCTAATTCATAATACATTGGCTATTATAAATCATATTCATGGAATTACAATAGAAATTTACAGTGTAGGGTCTTGTTTAGCACAGCTGCATTAGTTTTTAAAATTCATGCTGGGGTTCCTATATCATGTTAAAAGAAGACTATTGATGAATTTTCTAACTAAATCATGGTGTTCAAACAAACCTACAAAAGTCCAAAAATGACATTTGTGCATGTAATAGATTATGGGCGAAATTATTTGAACATATTTGTTATAAAGGCCATTTGTCAATCGAATTTTTGGATTACACTCATCTAAATTTTCACTTGTTTTCAGGAGTAAAGCAAAAGAAAAAGAGTGAAAACTATGCATCCCTTATATTAAAATATTTATCAGGAGTCAAAGATAAGGCTGCAGTGATTAAAATAGTTTATCACAGCTGCTTTCAGGGAGACTTGTAATGGTGAAATTGCTATAACAAAAAATTCAAGAGAACATATGTTTATTGAAACCCATCTTGAACGACAAACAATGAATGAGGGAAAATTACATTTTAACATGTTATTCCATTTATAAAAGTTTTATAAAAGTTCCATTTATAAAAATTACTAGCAAACAGAAATTTCGCTAGTTTGTTTTGGACCTAGGTCCTATCCTTCAATGGGATAAACGATTCAAGTACTGTAAGGTTAGTCAAAATTATGTTTTAAGATTGTTTATATGTTAAAATAGTATATGATTGTTTGCTACTTAAAAGTGGGAACTCTACTGTAGTTTTGTTGCATTTCCTGTTGATTGATGAGTTAAATTTGTAATTGGAGTGAAATTTAAATATTTGCCATTCAAAAATAGTATTATAATTTCATAAACAATCTTTTCTCGTGGAATTTTGGCTGCAAAATTTATTATGACATTGGTCTTGAAGTAGTTGTTTATCTGCAATACGAAATGTTTCTCTGTATGAAATGTTTATAGGCTAGCCCAGGGTTTCCCAAAGTGTGGGTCGGAAAACCTAATTTTCATGGGTTGCAAGCCAATTTTTGGTAAATCGCAAAAAGTAAAAATCAGAACGTGAAGTTAATTTACTTCTTTAATTTGCTTTGCTTAATTTGCTTTAATTTGTTGTAATAAAATGTATTGATAAATTATTATTTTAGCCTCCTCCCCCCCCCAATTTTAATAACATAAGCTAGATGGGTCCCAAAGTAATGCTACTTTGTAAAAATGGGTCGCGGTCTAAGAAAGTTTGGGAACTCCTGGGCTAGGCAATAATTACATTAACCGAATTAATTATCGTACTTTAATTTAACATTTACCTCTTCACCCACTTTTAATAGCATAATTAACAATAGACCAAGTACTGTATATTATTAATTATGCTAGTAAAAGCAGGTGAAAGGTAAATTTTCTCTTAAAATTTGGGAGTGGTTTCTTAAACTGTCACTATGCATTAAATAAGATACAATATTTGCATGAGGTTAGTAGAGGCATTTAAATGCTCATTTCTTTTTAACACTTAAATTATAGGTTAAACAGTGCTTCAGTCTAACTGTATAATGTGCCTTTGCTAGCATCTACAAAACATCAATTCCTTGCTGAAAAATTGGCCCATGTGATAGCTATAATAGCAGTTTCTTTGTTCAGAGGTTAGACTGAAAATGAGGATGAAGCTGATACTTGGACTTTGACTGGTAACAAGTTATTAGGAATTTTCTACCCTGCAGTCTAGTTCATCATCATGACCAACATTAACAATGTGTAAGCAGTCATTGAAAGAGTGTTTCACTAAAATGTTTTGTAATTTTATTTGGCTGGATGATTTCCTTCTGTTTTCAAGGGTTGAAATTCCACTAAAACAAAAAGATTTATTGAACTGAATATAAATGAATATATAAATTTAAAACATGCAATTATCTAAAATTTAAATTGTTTCAATAGTTAATTAGTTTAATCATGATTTAATAGTTAAATAAAATTTCATTATAATAATAAATATAATAAATCAAGTTGAAGCAATTGTTGTAGATTTGTACTACACGTTTGGATTTTATTTTTTATATATCGGTAGTGGTTACTTCAATTGACTACCATTTTTCTTACTACAGCACTATTAAAATTCAGTAGAAGCTGAGAAAGTATCAAAATAATCATGATGTTTTGTCTAGTTTCGTTGGGGGAAAATAGCCTTTGGCATAAATGAATATCCAGCTTACAAGTCAATGACAGCCAAGAGAAACAAAAGTGCTTAGGCCTTATTTAGAAAGGGAATGTTTTCACAACAGGAAAACATCCACAAAAAAGCTAACAATTTGATGCTACTTTAAATTTATATTTTTTTTTGAATACGACATGTTTCTTCTGTCTAGCTAGCTAGTTCAACTGAAAACTTTTAAATGCATGGCTATAATGTTTAGTACAGGGGGCAAGGGTTCCACAACAGCTGTATGATGTTCGCAGAACTATTTGATTTTTGCCATTGGTCATGAATCTCTCAAGACAAACTTTTAAGCACATAGGTCTACAATGTCTTTTTTCATATGTTTAATAGCTTATATTATGGGAAGAAATTCACCAACCAATGTTGATACATCTACTATGATGAACGATTAAGAGTACTTAATTGTAGATATTGTATACATAACTGCCAAAGGAGAATAAAATTAGTTTGTAAAACTAAGATAAACTAGAGAATAACGGGTTATGAAAAGAACACTATTAAGACAAACTACATTACATTCCAAGTTTTTTTTTGTTTATCTTTTTTTATGCATTCAATTTGCAGCATTTCTGGACATCAAGATGTTATATTGGGTTAATCAAATATTGTGTTTTAAATCTTAGCTATATTTTCACCAGTTAGTGCTAGGTACTGTCATTGATAGGTTATCTATGGAGAAAAGAACATCTATTATAAAATTAAATATAAACATATTGGCTTAGGATGCTAACTACATGCTAACTCTACTTTTGTCACATTTTGACATTAACATATCATTCGAAAAGTAGAGTAGTCGCATCAACTAAAAAAAACCAGTTCAGCTCAATTTGTCGTCTAAAATAGTGTAAATCTATGATGAGAAAACAGCTAACTCCATGCCATTCAAACTTCACGGCTAACTCCACTGCTGACTCCATTTTTGCGTATGACCTCGGTAGTACGTGTGCGTTTGTAGAGAAATTTAAAGTTTAGTGTTTCAATGAAAATTTAGAAACATTGATAATTTAAAACTTGAAGAGGCATGTATGATTAATATTTGTAAGTGCAGTTTCGTACGAAAACGATTTCTAATTAAGTAAATTTTTGTTTAAAATTCGTATTTGTATTATGGTAGGTAGTTCGCAGTTTTACATATTGGCAAAATTTACAACCAACTCAAAACAATTTATTGTTCCCTTTTGATATTTTATGAAAGTTGCTACCAAAAAAACTCAACCAAAAAGTTATTTAGCATACTGCCATACAATTATCCATTATGTACTGCATACTACTTTAATCTGCCATACTACATTACAGGGTAATGTAAAACTAGTAGTCCCGTGCTACTGGGCGCTGTAACGGAAATTATTGAAATGTTCATTGTTTATTATTTCCATCTATTACGTTTATTTTGTACGCTTTTAGCGCAAAAAAAAAAAAAACAAAACATTCAAAGACAGTAGATAACTCTTTGCAACTTACAAAGACCCTAAACAACTTACTATAAAAAAGATCGAGAATAGAATAGAGAATAGATGCACAGTAGCGATCTACTGCAGACTTAGCGTTCACAGACTACAGAAAATCCTGCTAAGTTCTTTTAAACGTTTACATCTGTCCTAAAGAAAAAGCTGCTAAATCACCAAACTGTAAATACATTAAAAACTAATCACAATATTTATTTCTCATCTATTATAGATTGTAGACCAAAAATACACCAACGAAATTTTTAGTTTTCTTTCCAATGTGATTGTTTTAATTTTATTTAGTTTTATGTCTCCCCTGTAAAGTTTAATTAACTGGAGTTAGCAGGCTTACACCCTAAGTCGACGATATGACTACAAACAATTTATTTATATTCACCATTTCTCAATGAACTTTTGAAGCTAGAAGGTACTACTAATACAAACAAACAAGTACATTAAAAATCCTTTTTAAGCATACTCTTTATAAACTGGCATATAGCGTTTGCCATAATGGTTTTTTAATTAACCCAGCATATAAGCAGTGATACTCGATACACTAAAGCACAATAAGGAACCG